>PVJH01020597.1:0-40381 GCA_004026705.1 Nesogale talazaci | reverse complement strand
TTTGAAGAAGGAGGATGGTACTTGTATCGGTATTGCATTAAACTTATATAGTGCCTTGGGTAGGACTGTCATCTTGACTACATTGAGTCTTCTGATCCACGAACATGGGATATTTTTCCATTTCTTGAAGTCATTCTTGGTTTCTTGTAATAGTGTTGTATAATTTTCCTCATATAGATCTTTTGTTCTTTTTGTCAGGTATATCCCTAGATATTTCAATTTATGCTTGGCTATTGTGAAGGGTACCTCTCTTTTATCTCCTCTTCTGTGGTCTTATCTGATGTGTACAGCAGACCAATTGACTTCTGATTGTTGATCATGTATCCTGCCACTCAACCATACTCCTCTATTGTTTCCAGTAATCGCTTGGTGGAGTTTTTGGGGTTTTCCATCTATATAATCGTATCATCTTCAAATAATGGTAATTTCATCTCTTCATTCCCCAGTCATATACCTTCTATGTCTTTTCTTTGCCTAAGGCTGTTAGCTAAAACCTCCAGGACAATATGGAACAATAGAGGAGATAATGGCCATCCTTGTCTGGTTCCCTTTTTCAGTGGGATTGTGTTTGTCTTTTCTCCATTGACTATCACATTGGCTATTGGTTTTTCATATATAGCTTGTATTGTCTTGAGGAATTTTCCTTCTATTCCTATCTTCTTGAATGTCTTAAACACGAATTGGTGTTGAATATTGTCAAATGCTTTTTCAGCATCTATGGATATAACCATATTATTCTTATATTTTTTCCTGTCAATATGGTGAATGATACTAATTGTCTTTCGTATGTTGAACCACCCCTGCATTCCGGGTATGAACCCCACTTGGTCATAGTGAATTATTTGTTTTACATATTTTATATTATATTGGTCAGTACTTTATTAAAGATTTTTGCATCAATATTCATTAGGGATATTTGTCTGTAGTTCTCAATTTTTGTGGGATCCTTGCCTGGTTTGGGTATCAGTGTTATACTAGCTTCATTGAAGGAGTTTGGAGTTTGCTATCTTTTTCTATGCTTTGGAAGAACTTGTGTAGGTTTGGTGTCAGTTCTTCCCTGAATGCTTGGTAGAATTCTCCTGTGTAGCCATCTGGTCCATGTGATTTTTTTGTTGGTACTCCCTTGATAACCTTGTCTATTTCTTCTATTGTTGTGGATCTGTTAAGATTCTTGACGTCCATTGGAGGCAATCTAGGAAGAGATTGCTTTTCCAAGAATTTGTCCATGTCTTCCAAGTTGTTGAGTTCATTGGAGTATAGATCTTTGTAGTACTGAGTGACTATTCTTTTGATTTCATTAGGATCAGTTGTGATATCCCCTCTTTCATCCCTTATTCTTTCTATTGAAATTTTCTCTCTCCTTTCTTTCGTTAACTCTGCTATTGGTTTATCAATTTTGCTAATTCTTTCAAAGAACCAACTTTTAGCAGTGTTAATTTTTTCCATTGTTTTCTTATTTTCCCTCTCTTGAATCTCAGCCCTGGTTTTTATTATTTCTTTTCTTTTGCTATTAGTGGGATTATCCTGCTGACTCTGCTCTAGTTGTTGTAAATTCTTTGTCAACGTATCAGTTATGAGACACTCTTCCTATTTCACGTGTGCCTGTATTGCAATGAAACTTCCTTTTAAGACTGCTTTTGCTGTGTCCCACAAGTTTTGGTATGTCATGCTTTCATTCTCATTGGTTTCTAGAAATTTTTTAATTTCCTCTCTGATCTGGGCCAGCACACATTCCTTTTGCAATAGAGAATTATTCATTCTCCAACTATTTTCTCTAGTTCTCCTCACCTCCCTTTTGTTGATTTCTCACCTTATGGCAGAGTGGTCTGAGAGTGAGTTCTGTATGATATCAATATGCTTAAATTTATGTAGATTCTCCTTATGTCCCAGTATGTGGTCGATCTTCGAAAATCTTCCATGTGGGGCTGAGAAGAATGTGAAATACTTTTCGTTTGGATGAAAGACCCTGTAGATATATACCAAGTCACACTGTCTACTTGTAGTGTTTAAATCTCTCGCCTCCTTGTTGAGTTTCTTTCCCTGTGATCTGTCTTTCTTAGAGAGTGGTGTGTTGAAGTCACGCACTATAATTGTTGAGACTGTAATTTCTTTTTTCATCATATGAAGTGTCTGGTTTACATATTCTGCAGGTCTCTCATTTGGGGAATATATATTTCAAATGCTTGTTGCATCATTGTCTACCCTTTCCTTAAGAATTTTATAGTGTCCTTCTTTGTCTCTTAATATGGTTTTGCACTTTGAGGTGAATTTTATCTGAGATTAGGATTGCTACCCCAGCTCTTTTGGAGTTGGTATTTGCTTGGTATATTTTTCTCCAACCTTTGAATCTCAATATATTCTTTTCTGTGATTTTAAGGTGTGTCTCCTGTAGGCAGCAGATTGAGGGGGTGTATTTTCTAAGCCAGTCTATTAATTTCTGTCTCTTAAGGCCTGAATTCAATCCATTAATATTTAGGGTTATTACATCTATCTGTACACTCTGTGTTGTCATTTTCTCGCTCTTGGATTGGATGTTTTTCTGTTTCCATGGGTTGTGTCAATATCTGTTTGTGGTTCTTGCCTTTCTTCCACCTCTGAGCCAGAGTTATCTGAGGGCTCTTATCCCTTTGACAGTTTCTGGGTAGGTTCGTTCTGCGTGTGTTAGGTGCTTGTTGTTCTTCTCCAAGTGGATCGATGAGAATCTTTTGTAGGGCTGGGTTCCTTTTAGCATATTCTCTGAGATTTTCCTTGTCTGGAAAGACTCTTACTTCTCCATCAATTTTGATAGATAATTTGGCTGCATAGAGTATTCTTGGGTTTGCATCATGTTCCTGCAATTTTTGGAATATGCTGCTCCACTCTCTCCTCTTCTGCATCGTTTCCATTGATAGGTCCGAGCATATTCTTATCTGTTTGCCTTTATATGTGATTGCCCTTTTTTCCCTAGCTGCTCTCATAATTTTTTCTTTTTCTTCATAATTGGATAGTTTAACAACTATATGTCTTGGTGCTTTCTTCTTGGGGTTTAGTCTAGCTGGTGTTCTTTCAGCGTCCTGTATGGTTATATGATTTTCATTCATTAAGCTAAGGAAGTTTTCCTCTAAGTATTCCCTCACTATTTTGGATGTTGGTTTTCTTGATGCCTCATCCTCTGGCAGACTGATAATCCTAATGTTGTTTCTTTTCATAGTATCAGCGAGGCATCTAATATTTTCTTCTGCTTCTCTCATAGACTTGTTAGATTTTTTCTCCCATGTATTCATTTCTACTTGCAACTACTCTAGGTCACTTGTCCTGTTTTCTGCCTCCTCCATTCTCTGGCTGAATTCTGAAAGCTTACTGTTAGTTTTTTTAGCTCACTCTTTAGTTCTTGGATTTCCCTTTGGTGCATGGCCTTTATCTCCTGTATCAATTCTTCTTTCTTCTTTATTGCGTCGCTTAAGAGCTGCATACGAGTTAGTAGCATCTTGAAGATTTCTTTCTGTGGTTGATCAATCTCCGCATTTTCTATGACTGCTTTTAGGTCCAGCTGATCTTCTTGCACCGGATCCAGTTTCTCTTTTCTTGATACTGTGGAAGCTGCTAGCTGTTTTTTGTTTGATTTATTCATATTAGGTGGCATTTTCCTTGGTGTTTTGTGGCCCTGGGGTCTCTCTTTAGGAAGTTGATCTTATATTATAGCTTCCCTCAGGAACTGTTTGCAGCTAGGCTTTGCAGATCTGATGGGGCGTGTTGGCTGAGCAGGGGAGTGGGTTTAGGGGGTGGGTTGGGAGTTCGGTGATTGTTCCTGGCTAGGAGCGCTTGCCACAGATAGGGGTGAAAAAATCCTCTAGCATTCTGGGGTGGGGAGGACTGGCTGGCTGTTTAGCCAGGGGACAATGTAAAGCTGACCTCTTAGTCTCAGGTCGTTGAGAGGGTGCCATGAACTGGCAGCGTCTGTGAGGAGTGCCAGCGACTGTGGGGAGTGTGGGTGTTCCTTTTGCCCCTGTTAGAAAGTGTGTCCCAGGTGGCCAGGCTTGAGTTTAGGGGATAGGTTGATCTTCTCCTGGGCAGAGATGGCGCCCTTAGGGTGCACCTGGGTGCGGGCCTCCTGGGTTGGGGGAGGGGCTTGCCTACTGTTCCTCTGGGGACACAGGAGTCCCTGGGGTGGGGATTGACAGGTCTGGGTCTGAGTGGAGTGTCCCCTGGGCACCCTGAGTACCTTGGGGTGGAAAGGACTGTTTAGCGATTGACAGTGGGCGCTGATTAACTGTAGGTGCTTGATCTCGTGGTCGTGGAGAGGGCGCCCTGGATTCCGCTGGCATAAAGAACTGGCAGCTTTTGTGCTGGCGTCAGTGGGGAGGGCGGGCGTGTGGGTTGCGCCTGCTCCTGGGTTAGAGGAGGGCTCTGAGCTTTCCTGGAGTCACAAAGGCCAATTCCCCTTCCCCGTGTCACCTCCACTCACCTATCTCCAGGAGCTCCAGGCATGAGCTTCCTATCTGGCCGCCATTTTCCCTCTATCTCCCATTTTTTTTTTAAGTTGGTTAAAGAACACTGAAAATGTCTATTGGGTTGAGTTTTATTTTGCTGTTCAGGTCTTCAATTTCTTTACTCAGTTTCTTACCTATTGATTAGCTTTCTTTGAGACAGGTGCATTAAAATCACCTATTACTGTCATGAATTTCGTGGGTTTTTGTTGAGCGCATATGAGCTTATGTTTTGGGATTCTTTGCTATTGATCCCTTGAACATTATGTAATATCCATTCTTATCTCTTGTTAAGTCATATACCTTGAGGTGTATTTTTCCAGTGATTTTTATTGTCACCCCTGCTTTTTTATAAAGAACATTTTTGTTGTTTTATTGTATAATGAGGCATTGAAACATCTGAACAAATAATATCTGGGCGGTGAGGCAGCTGCTTTCTCCTTCACTTCTTTGGGTTACTAGAGCAACTTGTCAGTAGGTTTTTTTTTTAAGGGAAAAAAAAAGCCCAAAGGGACAACCTTTTGCATTACTTAAGTCTTCCCAAGGCATGCTCTGATACAACACAAACATATGTCAGATGCGACTACCTAGGGTCCAAACATCATGCCCAGCACCCGGGTGGCAGCAGCGCACTGTGCCGCTCCCACTGGGTCCTGGCTGGTGCATGATGTTTGGAGCATCTGGAGGAGTGTGAATAGTATAGGGAGGAGGAGGAGGAGGAGGAGGAGGAGGAGAAGGAGGTAGGGGGAGGAGGAGGAGGAGGGAAACAGCGTGAGTGCCTGGCTGGGTCGAGGTCAGCCGAAATTGTGCAGAGCCAGCCTGAACATGTCATTGGCTCATGCCCCTGATTTTTTTTTAATTGGCATTAGCATGGTAAATTTTTCTCCATGTTTTGACTCTCAGTCCATTTTTGTCTGTAAGTTTGAGATGTGTACCTCTAAGGGAGCAGAATGATGGATTTTGTTGTCTAATCTAGTCTGATAACCTTTGTCTTCTACTAGATGCATTCGAATCATTAACATTCAGTGTAATTAAATCTTAATGTAGATTGGTTGCTGCTATCTTTTACTGTTTGTGTTCAGTATTTTCCTGTCTTCTTTATAGGAGGTGTTTATTCTTGTCTTCATATCTCCATTCAATCTGTAATATTTTGGGTACTGTTTCAGGGTGTTGGCTTTGGGGTGGTGTTACACCCTTTAGTGGTCTCATGTTTGAAAGCTGCAGTTATTGATTTTCTGACAATAAAGAACTAGAAAGTGTTTTGTGTAATGCTCATTTTGTTTTTAATAATTTTCTAAATGTTTCCTTATTAGAGAAAATGTTAATGCCTCCTTCAAGTTTCCCTGTTCCTCCAGTGTTGACCCTGAAATGTCTTGGATAAGTGAGGGTAGCTGTATTTCATAGTGGGGCTGACTGTATGAACCTCTTTGTGCATTGGCTGTTCTTAATGGGAGTATCGTCCTGAAGGATCAGTGGACCATGATGCACTCCATTCTCTCTTCCTCCTTCTTCATTTGTTCCCATGTATTCTGATCAGGCATTTCTCCCTCCCCAAGTTTCAAGTGCAGTTTCAAGTGCTGACCTCCAAGGCAAACTCCCCTTGTGGAGAGGTGGCTGCCCCTATGGTTGGGATTGGGGTTGTGTGCTCAGACCCCATTGATTCTCCACTTCATGTTGCCACACTGCATTCACACCCTGGATCACTGGGTTTAAGTTTGGTCCCTCTTTTACTGTGGATATATAAACAATACACTCCCCTTGGGTGGGTTAGTACCCCATTCCCTCTCTACACATCACCATTTGCCACACAGCCCGCCCCCGTGCCCCCATTCCAGTTTGCTACCATATGTAGCCCTGAGTTTGGTATGGCCCCTGCCATACTACCTGGGCCTCTCCCCAGGCATTTCTGAATACAGTATCAACCCAAGATACCTCTTTTGCATTTTTTAAAATTACACTTACCTCTGAGGACTCATGTTCTACCTGTACTTTTGCGCTTGGCTAACTTCACTTAGCATAATTCCCTCCAGCTCTTCCCAAACAGTGGTGTGCTTCATGCGTTCATCATTGCTTTTCACTGATGCATAGTACTTATTGTATGTATGTACCACAGCTTTTTAATCCATTCATCAGTTGATGGAAATTTGGGCTGCTTCCAACTCCTTGCCATTGTGAACTGTGCTGTGATGAATATTGGAGCACAGATGTCTGGTCATGGTTTGTTGCTTGCCTCTTCTGGGTATATGCCCAGTAGGGGAATTGCAGGGTCATATGGTAGCTCAATTTCCATCTGTTTTAGATATCGCCAAATTGATTTCCATAATGGCTGTGCATACCTACAGGTCCACCAGCAGTGGATAAGTGTTCTTTTCTCCCCACAGTCTCTCCAACACCTATTGCTTTCTGATTTTTTGAATTGAGATATCCTTGAAGATGTTAGGTGGTATCTCATTGTTGTTTTGATTTGCATTGCTCTTATGACCAATGATCAGGAACATTTTCTCATATGTTTATTGGTCATTCTGATTTCTGCCTCTGTGAACCTTCTGTTCATGTCCTTTGCCCACCTCCTCAGTGGGCAGTTACTTTTGCTCCTTTTGGAAACTATCAGGGTATTGTAGATTTTAGTAATAAGGCCTTTATCTGATTTGTCATTCCCAAAGATGTTCTCCCAGTCCACGGCTTCTCTTATTACTCTTTTGGCGAATTCTTTCGATGCACACAGATGTTTAATCTTCAGTATATCCCACCTATCTATTTGTGCCTCCTCTGTGTTTGTGTCTTTCCCTATTTCTGATAGCCTATGTAATCCCTGTGCCAGTGTCCTCAAGTTGATGCCAGTTTTCTCATTGATGGCCCTAATAGTTTGGGGTTTTACTTTGAGGTCTGTGATCCACCTTGAGTTTAGTCTAGTGCATGGAGTGAGGTAGGGGTCTTGCTTCATTTTTCTATAGGTGAAACTCCATTTTTTCTAGCACCACTTGTTGAAAAGGGCATCTGCTTCCCATTTGTTATTTTTTGGAACTTTATCAAAGATCAGTTGTCTGTACGCTGGTGTTTTTATTTCTGGATTTTCAATTCTTTTCCATTGGTCTGAGTATCTATCATTATATGAATACCATGCTGTTTTGACCACTGTGGCTGTATAGTATGTGCTAAAGTCAGGTAAAGCAAGCCCTCCCACAGTGTCCTTCTTCTTAAGGAGATCTCGACTAATTCTGGACCTCTTCCCTCTCCATATGAAGATGTTAATCATTTTTTCCATTTCTTTGAAGAAGATGAGGGTAATTGTATTGGAATTGCATTAAACTTATATGGTGACTTGGGTAGAACTAACATCTTTACTACTCAATATTATCTTACAGTGCGAAAATGCTGTCAGGTTTGGTCTGTTGAGCGTTGGTTTTGCATTTACAGCCTTTCTATGTTGAGAAATTTCCCATCTGTTCCAATTTTGATGAGTGTCTTTTTATCATTTGGGTTTGGTACTGTCAAATGCCCTTTCTATGTTGATTGATATAGTCATGTGTTTCTTATCTTCTTATTTACTTGTGGGTGAATTACATAGATTTTTTTAAAAGGTTGAATCAACCTTGTGTGCCTGACATGATTCTTACTCTATTGTGGTGACTTTTTTTATATATATTGTTGGATTTTATGAAAATTTTTCTATCTATGCTCACAAGATATAAATCACCAGTTGTCAGTCAATTTGTCACGGTGGCTTGTGTATTGCTCTGATGATGGACTTTATGTCATTGATATTAGATATGCCAATAGGTACCCACAGTGAACAGACTTCAGAAGAGTTTCCATACTTACAACAGACTACAAAGAAGGAATAGGCTGTCTGCTTCTGAAGAAGGTGCAACTTTACAAAATGAATTGAAACATTGTCACATACTGAAAACTTCAAGAGAAGAAGCAGAACATCATCAGATATAGTGGCAGATGTTGGGACTTTCAGGTTGGAAAGTACTCAAAATATGATTGAGGAAGAGTTGCCTTCTCAAATTAGTGTCAACCATAATGATGTGAATAGACTAACACCTGTGGGATAACTTCATTTACAGATGAGGTACTACTAAAAATGAGAAGAAGCAGCTGCAAATATCAATTAATCACTGGAGACTAGGAAATTTGGAAGTTAAACAAATGAGATGGAATTTATAAAAAATACATTCTAGGTATTAATAATCTGAAATAGACTGATATTGGCCATTTCAAATCAGAATATCAAAAGATATACAATTCTGGAAATGAAATAGAGAATTGGTACTGCATTGATCATCAAAAGAATATTTTAAAATCTATTTGGAAGTACAATTATGTCTTTGGTGAGATTTATCTATTTGCATTCACAAAAATCTAATCAATAAAACTTTTATTCAAATTTATGTACCAACCACCAAAGAGAGTGCTGTAGAAGCTGAAGCATTTTACCAATGTATTCAGTATGGAATTTATAAAAAATCCAATCAAGATGCATGATAATTATTGGATATTGGAATCCAAAAGTTAGAAACAAAGAGAAGGAGCAGTCAATGAAAAATATGGTCTTAGTGATAGAAACAAAACAAGACTAATAACTTGTTTATTGCAAATACCTTTTTCCAAGAACATGAAAATTTCAATGCACATGAAAATTTCGATATGAAACATAAATAAATAAAATTGACTATAGCTGTGGGAAGAGATGACGGGGAAATGAATATCAGCACCCCAAATCAGGGCAGGAATTGGCTGTGAATTGGCTGTGTACTAAGACCCTAAATTACTCATATGCAAGTTCACAGTGAAGCTGAAGAAAGTTCAAGCAAGTCAATGAGAGCCAAAGTGCAACCTTGAGTATATTCCTGAATCTTGAGAACATCTTAAGAACAAATTTGACACATTAAATACCAATGACAGAGGATTTGATGAACTATGGGATTACATCAAGAACGTCAACATGAAGACAGCAAAATCTCATTAAAAAGACAAGAAATAAGGGCTGAGCCCCGGTGGCTCCTACTCCCACCCCGAGAGCAGTGATGCCAAAAAAAACAAAAAAAAAAAGATCAAAGTGGAAGTCAGAATTGTCTTTTAAGCTTGCTCTTAATCCTACAGTAGCTAGGGAACATGGAGAAATAATGAAGTCAAAGACCTGAAGATATAATATCAAAGGAAAGTTTGTTTTTGTTTTTTTGTTTTTGGGCATCATTGCTCTCCAGTGGTAGGAGTAGGAGGCCCAGCCCCACTGCTGGAATTGAACATCCGTCCCAGTGGGCCGCAGTCCTGCGCACAACCACTACACCACCGGGGCTCAGCCCCAAAGGAGAATTTGACAGACAAAGTAAAGTATTATAATGAAATCTGTAAAGACATTAAGCTCGAAAAACAAAAAGGAAGAAAATTCTCAGATTATTTTAAACTGAAAGAACTCAAGGAACAATTCTAACCTTCAGTTGAAATATTTAAACAATGGTTCTTGTTGCAATGAAATGCTACCTAAAAACAAAGTTTCAGGATGTGATGGAATACCAATTGAAATGTTTCAACAAACTGATGAAGTACTGGAAACACACAATTTTCTATGCCAGGAAATCTGGAAGGCAGTTACTTTGCTAACTGATTGGAAGAGATCCAAATTTGTACTAAGTCCAAAAAAAGGTGACCCAACAGAATGCCCAAATTATAAAACAGTATCATTGATATCACCTGCAAGTAAAATTTTGCTGAAGAACACCCACCAATGGTTGCCACAGCACATTACTAGGGAACTGGTAGAACTTCATGCCAGATTCAGATAATAACATAGAACAAGGGAAATCATTGCTGCTGTCAGTGGAATCTTGGCTCAAAGTAGAGAGTACTAAAATTATATTTATTGACTAAATAAACTCTTGTGACTATAGAACAGAATTTGACTTGTGGACATAATAAATCAGGGATAGTCTTGTAAAGAATGGATTAAAAAGCAGTTGTGTGAACAGAACAAGGTATATTGCATGGTTTAAAATCAGGAAAGGTATGTGCCAGGGTTCCATCCTAAATAAATAATCAGAGAAGCTGGAGTATACAAAGAATCACATAGCATCAGGATTGGAAGACGGCTTATTAATAATCTGCAAAATGCTGATGACACAATCCTGTTTGCGCAAAGTGAGAGCTTGAAGCACTAGCTGATGGTGATCAAGGCTTTCATAATGATGCAATTTAATGAAATCCCACATCCTCGCAAATGAATTTGCCACTAATCTCATGCTAAATGGAGAAGCAATTGAGCTTGTCAAGGACTTTATTGTCTTTGTATCTACACTCAATTCTCATGGAAGCAGTGGTCTAAAGGGGAAAAAATATTGGGTAAACGTGTGGCACAAGCACAATTTACAATGTTGAAAAGCAAGAATGCTCCTTTGAGGATCAAAGTGTTCCTACCTAAGTCATGGTGCTTTTAATGGCCTTATACGCATGTGAAAGTTGGAAATTGAATAAGGGCGATCACATAAGAACCAATGCATTTCAATTATGGTGCTATTTAAGAATATTGAAAGGACTGTGAATTTCAAAAAGAACAAACAAATCAATCTTGGAAAAAGTTCAGTAAGAACTTCTTAGAGGCAAGGATGGTGAGAGTTATTTTCAAGTATTTTGGACATGTTGTCAGAGAACAAGTATTTTGTGTGTGTTGGATATGTCCCTGGGAAAGATCATCATGTATGGATCTTTAGAGGATCAGTGAGAAAGAAGAACACCCCCTATGAGATGTATTGACACAGGGCCTGTAGCAATGGGTCCAAAAATAGGAATAATCTAGAGGATAGCACAATCCAGGATAGTGTTTGGTTCTGTTGTGCAGAGAGTGGCTATGAGTTGAAACAGACTCTACAGTACCTAGCACAAACATTTGCTGAGAGCAGAGTCATGACTGTAAAGCAGGAAGGTAAGAACAGAATGAAATGTTTCTGGAAGCATAATAGCGGTAGGAGACAGGAACTATGGTAAGGGAACTCTCTGGATACTAATGGAAGAGTTTTGTAGCATTTTAGTGGTGCTATAACAGAAATGCAAAAATGATGGCTTTAATGCACAGAAAATAATTTTGTTATCATTTAGAAGGATAAAATTTCCTTCTAATAATTTTCTAGGCTGCTGACTTTTAGGGAAAGTTATAGATATTTTTCCCTGGAAAAAGGTACTTGTGTCTTTTTAGTTTCTGGTCCTTAGTTCCTAAGGCATTCATCATTTGACATGTAAGAGAGTCAGTCAAAAGTTATTTCTGCTAGGGTTCAAGCTAATATATTCACAGAGTTATTGATTTAAAAAAAGAGGCGTGTCTAACATATCTCTGCAATCAGTAAATGACTGCAGACAAGTCCTATCAATAGTACACTTGTCTGTATCTTTAAGGTACCTTTTAAAAAGTCCAATAAAAAGAATGACTTCCAGAGAATCTGGAATAAATTTTTTGCAGGGTCAGTTAATTTCAAAGCAGAGAACTGAGATCAAACAATTATTGTGACTGTTTTTGAGATCCTGAAGAAGACTTGATATATTTTCTCAAAGAAAAGAGGAAGATCATAGGGTTTTTTAGGAAGGCATTTTTAAGAGAACAGAAAACTCAATTGGTGAGAAAAAAAGCTAGGAATATTAGACCTAAGAAGATTTTTCCTATCCTGTTAAAGCACCTGTTCTTTTTTTGAAGGTAGTGAGAGCTGCCTATGAAAATCTCATTGGGAAACCCTACCCCATCCACACTACAGCCATACTATTGACCTTTTATAATTATTTTTGTTCCCCAACTCAAAGGGCATTTAAAAGAAATACAATTTTCAGGGACTTCAGGATGCCCTAACTAGTGTTTCAATGTAGTATAAAACAAAGAGGGCAAATTCTTTGGGGAAGACTCAGAGAGATAGACACACTAACTTCAGAAGTGTATAGACCTAGATGGAGGATATGTTGAAAAAATTTAAGTTTATAATTGGACACTTAAAAAAGTGTTTCTTTTATTTGAGGCAATATTTTTGTCACATCCTTATACATCTATCACATATTTATTGAACTTTTACTCTAAGGAGACATTGCTCTAGTTTGGGTGGTGTAGCACTGATTAAGACAGGTCTTCTCATATTTCTACTAGAGTTCCAGCTAATATATTCACAGAGTTCACAGGAGAAGACTGTTCACAAAAAAATAGACAAAGTACAAACAGACAGCACATTAAGTATTGTGACTCTTATAAAGAGAATAGAATGTGGTGATATGGTGGAGAATCACCTGGTTCTGTTTTTATATGGTTTACTTTATTGTGGCTTATCATGCCACAACAGATTGGGAATTGCCCCGGCCCCTGCCTTATACATCTCAATATTCTCCATTCCCCTCACAAAGTTCCCTTTGCCTTTCTAGGTACTCATTTCACATTTCAAATATGTTCATAAATCTAATGCCACAGTTCTACAATGAGACAAATGTTCTGGTGAAATTTCTTAAAATTGTGTATTAAGTAGCATTTTGAGGGATTTGGTAAAACCTGCTAACTTGTTCTTAGGATTTTAGTGTTAAATATGCACAAATTAAACATCTGGTTACTGAAGAAAAAATATACACATATATATTTATAGTTTTCTGATTCCTTAATAATAACTACTGGTAGATAATACGTGTCTTTTCTAAATGAAATTTTGCATCAGAGAAAACCAAAATGTGCAGATCACAGCTCTCTTTATTCCCACCTCATGGACGAATGTGTAAAGCAAGTTGTGTCTGGCATTTAGAGAAAACAACTGCTTGTGATAGATGGAGCCCTAGTGGTGGATTACATAATGGACTCCTACCCCCAAGGAAAGTGCTCGAACACTGCCAGGTGTGCCTCAGGAGAAAGCTAAGACTTTACACTCTCCCATATGACTGACAGACTAGGAAACTGCAAGGGCAGTACTAGTCTACCCTATAGAGTTACTATCAGCTGAAACTGACCCAATGGCAGTGAGGAATAGTTAAGTTTTAAAGCAACATGGCTGCCTCAAGATGCTTAGTGGTTTGTCAGTTAAAGCTATCCCCTTGAAGTGCCCTAACATAGTGTAAATAATTGCATGATGGAATTGCTGTGCCTTATCAAAAGGTTGTAGGGAAATTGTGGTGGCCACCTTACTTCAGTCCTAGCCTGATAAGGTGTGCATGAGGGTGTGGCTTCAATCATATATATGAATAGAGAGTTCTTCTTCCTGCCGGTCTAGATCTTACATCTGGCTTCTTGTACTTGGGCTGGCAGCTCTTTGTGTTGCCTACTGATCCTGGGAGCCATTGACAGCCTGTCGTATTGCTTTCCAAATTGGATTCTCTTGACTCTGCCTCCATCAGCCTGATTTTGGGTTCTTCAGCCCTGACAGCTGTGTAAATCACGAAGAGGCTCCAGCTCAACATTTAACTACAGACATAAACCAGACTGGGCTAGCCCACTCTGTGTGGTGTAATTTTTTTTGCATACATACATAACTGTTACTGATTTTCCTTCCCTAGAGAAGCCAGCCACGCACTGCAATGATTTTTCTGGACTCACCCACTTACTGGATGAAATTGAATACAAGTTTGCTCTAACTGCTAAACCAGATCTGGAGGGTAAATGCCAATCAACTTGGTATTATCCTGGCCAAGCTGTGATATGCTCGAGGCACTGTTAGAACATGAGGGTACACATCTGGGAGGGAATAAACTTACTGGAAAGAATTACTATTACACAGACTTAAAATAAAATGAACTGTAAAGACCAGGACAGGAAGGAGCTTGCCTGGAGTTACTCTGCAAAAAGTCCACTTCATGGTGCCAAGACAAAGCTGTATAATGGCATCAAGTGAAAAGACAATGCAAACTAGAGCCAAGAGGCAAAATGCAGATCATTCTAGCTTCCAGAGACTGTGGTGAAGGGTGAAGGTGAGAAATTGCTAAGCTTTCCTGGAAGCCCAACTCTGGGGTGGGGGTGGGGGTAGAAGTCCCTCAAAAAATGCAGGTTATTCAGAAAAACAGTTTTCCCTAGATTTCTGCTCTTGAATAGGATTTCCTCTTTGGGGTTAGTTGGGTGTTTTAGCAATGCATAAGAACATGAAAGTAACATGCCTTGAAGTTTCAGATTCTCAGAAAGCAGGAAGAACTGCTAGTACAATTATAGTCAAACCTGCTTTCTCTTTTCCTCATTTCTAGTCTCTTTCTTTTTTTGTATTTTTGTGGCATCACTGCCCTGGTGGGAGTAGGAAGCTCAACCTTGCTCCTGGAGAACTGCTGCTGGATTTGAACTATCAACCCTGTGGGATGCAGTCCTGCACACAATCACTAGGCCACCAGGGCTCCGCCCCATCATTTCTAGTTTCATATAGCCAACCTTCTACTGAAAATGTCCATAAAAGGCATCATATTCTACATATGAAAAGTAGATTTTATCATCTTTTACCTTTCCATTGTTGCTTAATCATATTATTTTTGAAGTTATATGGATTATTTACAAAATAAATTAAGATGAAAGGGAAAATCAATAAATCTTGTAAATTTATTTTTTCTTCTTGGTTTTCTGTACTTAGTCAATAATGTAAGCTCCATGTTTCATACATACAAAATAGCTCTTCAATTTTCCTTATTCAATAGCAGCAGCTCTTGAGCAGAATATTATTATATCTAGATTTCTAGGGTGATGGTTTTTTCTAGCATCTTTCCTGTTTCTCCCATATTCTTAATTTTTCAGCATTGAACTCTACACATTCCTTTTAAGAAAAACAAAATAGAATCTCAAATGATGCTCAAGATTTCATATTAATTAGTTTACCCATGGTTATAGGTAGTGTTTTCTTATTTATTTCCTACCCAGTAATTTCAATTAAGTGACAAACTAAAATCAAAATATCTTTCCATTGTGAATTAGGTGGAGTGGGGATTTATGTCAGATAATCAGTTTTGTATTCAACAACTTAAACCAACTCCCCAGTAGCTTGCCCTGCCCTTTTGGTTTCTGTTTCTCTCCTGTAGAATATCATCTTCCTCTTCACCCATCTGTCCCCTAGCCTACTGCTGTCCCAACCCTCCTTCGGCTCTCATCCTTTGCAGGCATCAAACTCTTATTTCTTTAGACATGAAAAATCTCAATTTTGAATTTTTCTTTTGTAATTCTTGTATAACCCTTTGTATAACCTCATGTATAACCCTTTGGGATTTTTTCATGTCACTTTGCATTATATAATCTAAACCTGAGCATATGCATCTATAAAATATAAGAGAGTAATACGATTTTACCCCAAACTATTGCTATGAGTTTGTATCAACTTTATGGCAATGAGTTGGGTTTGTTTTTTAGAGCTGTTTAGCTCTCATGAAATTGCATGTATGTCTGGCACTGGTGGAGTCCTGGTTGTGCTACAGATAAGTACTAAGCTGCTCTCCAAAAGTTGACCATTTCAATACACGTGGGGTTCTGTGAGAGAGAGAGAGAGCTGGCAATCTGCTCCTTCAAACTTAAATGCTGTTCATTAGTTGCATCTCTTAGTCTAAAACAGAATGAATTACTATCCAGTTCACATCATCTTCACAGCTATTTTTATATTTTGACTTCTTGTTATAGCTACTGTCTCAATCCATCTGTGGTAGTTACACAATCTTTTGTCAATTTGGAATTTGAGAAGATTCAGACTGAAGAGGAGGAGCCCAGTCTGTCATTTGGATCACAGGTAATGAGGCCTCTGTGTGAGCATGAACTTTTCCTGAGAATCCTTGGAACTCCTGAATTTCCTCCTTGGGGGCTAGAGACACATTCTGTCTCAGCTTACTCTCTGAGTCACACTTTACTGACAAGACACATGGCATTACACTGATAGACCCACATGGCACTACACATAGCACTGCCCTGGGAACTGGAGAAGTCATGAGGAGACCATGCCAGTGCTGAGATGCTTACAACTCCATTGGATCTCACTGGCCTGTGATCGTCCTGAATTTGACATCATTGCATATGATTTTTGGTCTGAAAAAGACTTTATAGATTAGTATTGGAGATAGGGGCTAATATCAGTCTTATGGGCTTGGACTGAACTGAGTAGCAATGCTTTCTTTCTTTGTGGGCATCACTGGCCCCAGGTGGGAGTAGGAGGCCTAGTCTTGCTCCTGGAGAGCAGCTACTGGATATGAACCACCAACCCTGTGGGCCACAGCCTTGCAAACAACCACTACACCATCAGGGCTCAGCCCTCAATGCTTTCTTAATGTATAGTTATCCTTTATATAAAACTCTTTCTTATACACTTAAAAGCTTCTGTAGTCTACCTTGACTAGCACACCATCTGATTGAAAAATCTTCCTTTTTTCCTCTGATTCTGTACTTTGGCAAACATCATGACCTTTTCCAGGTACTGACCCTTCCTGTTAACATGTTCAAAGCAATTGAGAAAGTCTTTTCATCTTGGCCTTTAAAGAGTAATCTGGTTGTATGTCTTTCAATTCCTGGAATTATTTATTCCAGAAATCAATGAAATGAGTATTCAATATTATTCACTAATATCAAAATTCAAATACATCAATTCTTTTTCAGTCTTTCTTACTGTTCAACATTTGCATGCATATGAGAGAATGAAAAAATATCACGGCTTGTATCAGGTGCACCTTTGTCCTCAAAGTAACATTATAGATTTTATCATTTTAAAGAGTTTTTTTTAAAACAGCAGATTTGCCTGATGTAGTACTTTGTCTTTCTTCTTGTCTGCTATTGCTAAGAATGTTGATTTCAGAGTCCAGTAAAATGTAATTCTTGAGAGACAAATTTAACCTTTTCTCCATTTATTGTCATATGGCTTATTAGTCCAGTTGTAAGGATTTTTGTCTTCTTTATGTTGATAGTCTATATTAAATGCTGTAGTCTTTAATAATCAGTAAGTGTTTGAAGTCCTTTCATCTTCAGCAAGCATGGTTTCACATAATATTCGAAGTTGTCCTCCAATCCTGATGTCGAGTTCTTCATATTATTTTGATTTTGGAGTTATTTGCTCCGCATCCAGATTGAGTAAGTATAGTGAAGGGATACTACACTTAAGAACATCTTATATGCGTTTAGATCTTTCAGTTTAAATAAACCTTGCTTTGGTCATCAAATAATTGCCTTTAAATCTATGTATATATCTTGTACCAATATACTACTATGTTCTGAAATTCGCATTCTGCACAATAATTTGTTATTGTCTGCACCATTGAGTGCCTTAATGTAGTCAATAAAACTCAAATAAAAATATTTCAAATAGTCTCTGCTTTCAGCTCAAATCAATGACATCACAAATGGTATTCCTTGTTCCACATATTCTTCTGAATCCTGTTAAAATTTCTGGCAGGTCCTTGTCAATATGCTACTATGAATATTTTAAAATTATCTGTATCAAAATTTTATCTGATAGTCATTATATCATTTGATAAATTTTGCATTCTTTTGGATCACCTTTATTTGGAACGGGCAAGGATATGCATTTCTTCCAATAGTTTGACCAGTTATCTGTCTTCCAAATTTCTTTGTCTAGGCAACTGAATACTTACAGTGTTGCATTTGATGTTGAAATATCTTAAATGGTATTTCATGAATTCGTGAAGCCTTATTTTGCACCAATGTCATTAATACAGTTTTGACTTTTCCCTTCAATACTGTTGATTCTTGATCTTGTTGAAGTTGTTCAATGGCAACCAATCCTTTTGGTACAGTGACTCTGTGAATTCTTTCCATCTTCTTTGAGTGCTTCTTGCAATGTGCAATATTTTTTACATCTGAACACACCAAACTCAGTGCCGCCAAGTGCATTTGGTTTATGGTTACACTGTCGACAGAGGAGAACTACCCTTGTGAGTTTCTGAGACTATAAATCTTTATAGGAATAGAAAGCCTTTTCTGTCTCCCAGGGAGCAAATGATGGTTTCAAACATAGTGATTAGCAGCCTAATTCACAACCCACTATGTTCCCATAGATACTTCGAGAATCTTTCAATAGTCTCAATCTGCAAATTGAGACTTGAATTTTTTCTTTATTCCAGATTTTTGTTGTTATTGTTAATGTCTCTCAAGTGGACTTAGACTCACAGTGACCCGATGTACAACAGAATGAACACCAGGTCCTGTGCCATCTTCCGAAATATTCTTATGTTTGAATCTATTGGTGCAGGCACTGTCTCAGTCCATCTTGTCTACAGCCTTCCTATTTTTTGCTCTCTCTCCACTTTTTTCTCCAGGGACTAGTCTGTCTTGGAAACAAGTCCAAAATATGAAATGAAGTTTCACCATCCTTACCTGTAAGGAACATTCTGCTTGTACTTCTAAGACAAATTTGTTGGTTCTTTTGGCAATCCATGGCATTATTGCGTGGTCTTCTTTGGGCTTCCTTATGCAATGTCTACTCTCACTTGCTTATGAGGTGATTGAAAATATCATGGCATGCAAAACGGCAATCAATTTTTTTTCTTTTTAGTTTTTATCTTTTTACTTATATCTTTTTACTTTTATCTTTTTACTTAGTTTTTATCTTTTTACAAAAAGCCAGTTTTTGCAGATTTCAGTATACTTTATATTGTCTTCTTGATCCCCCCTGTGAAATCTTTTATTCAGCTCTCTTGTTACATCATCATTTATTTTATGTGCCTTACATATTCTACCTTCAAGAGCACATTTCAGAACCTCTTTCTGACATTCATTTTGGATGATTTTTCCTTTCATGTCTTTTTAATAAACCTGTTCTTGACATGGTATATTTATTCAGATGGGACATGCTCAAATTCCTACATTTTTTTCTATGTACTTGCTTGAATTTCATTAGTTTCAATTTGAACTTGCATATGAGACATTGGTGGTCTGTTCGATAGTTTCCATTTGCCCTTGTTCTAACTGATGATATCAAATTTCTTATTAGTCTCTTTTCACAAGTATAGTCAATTTGATTTCTGTATATTCCATCTGATGAAGTCAACATTTAAGTTGTGATTTTTTAAACTTTATTTTGACCTCTATAAATGCCCTTGCCTCCTAGTTCTTTCCTACACTTCCCTCCACTTTTCTTCTGTCCCACCATCATGTCCAGCCTTCATTTGGGTTTTAGTAAATTCTTTCAGTTACCTTCTCCTTGATCAATCCCTGCTAGGCTTCTTACATGGTTCTTGCCACTGATTTTGGACCAGTTTTTTTTCCCTTGTTCCTGTGTTGGTCATTATCACCTCCTTCCCCCCCCCCCACCTCCTTTCCCATGTCCCCCCATAATCATTGGTCCATTGTTGTATCCTCCAGACTGTTCACACAGCCTAGATAGACCTGCAGAGAAAATAATGTGCACACAAAAAAACAAGACATAGCAAAACAAAGTGACAAAAGAAAAAAATGGCGACAACAACAAAAAATGACAAAAAAGAAAAAATCTGTAAATAGTTCAAGGTCTGTATGTTGAACTCTAGGAGGGTCCTGTGATTGAGTCAGATGGGGTGCCACGCCCTGGCCTCAAAGTCTAATCTTGGTACTCCCCCAGTACATCCATGCTCTGCTTCCCCCACTGCTCTGCTGCACGCCCTCAGTTTTTTGCCTCAGTGTGTTGGGATCAGTGTGCAATCCTGACACTGTGTCTCCAGTGTTGTCACCCATAGGGCCATGGATCAGTAGGGGATATTGTGTTACATAGTGGACCTGGCCATCTAGTCCTTTCTGTGCATTGGCTGTTCTAAGTGGGGATATTATCCTAAAAAGTAAAATTTTGGAGTGATTTCCTCTGACAGGATAGAATTTAACAGAAAAAGCATAAGACACATGACCGGGTTCAAATTAAGCTTCTTAATAATGCAAAAGTGTAATTTAGCTCAGGTGGTTTGAAAAGCCATTGATATTCAAGAGATAGTAAACTCACTGTGATGAGTTACCAAAAAGTCAAAGAAAAAATGTAGGTATTTCCAAACACGTCACATAATGACTAGTTAAACAAAATAGTGATGGTTAGCCAAGTGAGGACTACTTGCTGATAGTTGTCATTAAGCCAACTGTGATTTATAATGAACATAATATGTTTGAATTCTTCAATGTGGTTGCTATGCCAATTTATCTTAGTGAAGGTCTCTCATTTTTGCTGTCTATTTTTTACCTTAAGAAATGTATTTTTCTAGGCTGAGCCATGGTGGTGTAGTTGTTGAGTGTGGGACTGCGGCCCACTGGCTTGGCAGTTCAAGTCCAGCAGCAGCTCTCAGGAGCAAGGCTGGGTAGCTCCCACAAGCACCAGAGGGCAGTGATGCCCCCCCCCCCCAAATAAATTTAAAAAAATAGGTAAATGTATTTTTTCTAGTATATTTTTTTCCCTGATGACATGTTCAACATTGGGAAGTTCAAGTTTAGCCATTCTTACTTCAGTTACATTAAAAAAAAAAATCACTGCTCCTTCTCCCTACTATTGAATGAATTCTGACTCATAGAGATCCAATAGGGAAAAATAGAACTATGCTTGTGGGGTTTTGAGACTGTAACTCTTAAAAAAAAACAAATACACAAACAAGAAAATAATTTTATTGGCATATAATTATCACCAGACAATTCTATACTTCAATCATATTCAAAAGAGTTTTGCAATCATCACCACAATCAATTTTAGAACATCTTCTTTCTTGTCTTCAGTGTTATTACCTTCCCATTTCCCACATCCTCTCCTGCCACACTCCCAAGAAACCATTTATTTAGTTACTGCCTTTATATATATATTCACCTGGGGTTTCATATACTGAAAAACATACAAAGCAACAACAAAATACTAACAGTAGTTATAAAGTAAAAAACAAAACCTCCAAAGGAAAAGAAACCATGGGAGTAGAAAAGCCTCATGTTTCTCCAACCAAGTGGCTGGTGAGTACCCACTTCTGATTTCATAATTAGCAGCCCACCATGTAACTGACAGCGTCACCAGGACTCATCTCACAAGTGTTTTCTTTGATCTTTTCAATAGTGTTTTAGGATAGTGACGTTATCTTACCCAGAAGTAAATAACTAGGGTTCAAAGAGGTTGAAGAATGCCAGGTTCACTTAACTGATAATAGTAGAGTTGGAATTAGAAGGTGGATTTTTTTAATAAGTAGAATTCGGATCACTCACAGAGTACTCATTTCACTTAGTATACTGACTTTTGCTCTTTGTTTTGCTTCAAAATATTTTATTGCATTTTTGGTGGAAATTTATGTAGCACATAAGTTCCCAGTTAACATATTGTATGCATATTCAGGGCCTCTATTTCATTTTTTCACAATGTATCAATCCTCTCATTATTTCTGTTCAGGTTGTTCTTCCATTAATCTAGATTTCCTGTCTTTCCTCCCCCTTACTATATCACTTTTGCTTTGTGGTAAGTGCTCATTGTTTGTTCTGATATAGATGATTCTTTTTAAAGGAGCACAGTACTAAAGAGTGATGATTATTTTTAAGTCAATCTGTTATTCAGCTGAAAGGTGACCTTTAGGTGTCGTTTCAGTGTGGAGTTTAAAGAGTTTTAAAGGATATATCAAGGTCATAGTCTTTGGTGAATTTCTAATCTACTATTCCAATAAAATTTCTCAGAATTTGAGTTTTGCTCCACATTTTTCTTCCAATCTATCTAGGACTATCAATCGTATCCCTGGTCAGAATCGTTAGTAGTGGTAGCAGGTACCATTTAATAGTTCTAGTCTAAAGATAGATGAGGCTGTGGTTTAAGTAGACTGCCAGTATTCTGCACCAGTTTCTTTTTTGATTGTTTAGTTCTTTCTTTCTATTTTTCTCCACATAGTAGAGAATGATAGTTAATCTTTTAGACTCCAATATATTATCCATAAAGCTGGGATGTAGAATATACAGTTTAAGAACTATGTTATGCCAGTTGACTAAGTTGTCCTGCGAGACTGGTTCTAAGTCTTGAAATTCAGTAAACCAATACCATGAAATGCTTGGTTATTACTATGAAGTATGTTATTGTGCACCTTCATTATTTATATGACTATATACACAGCATGCACACATACACATATATGAGCATGTATACCTATATATGTACATGTTCCGTCCTGTGCCCATATGCACAAGTATCTACTTATGATTACATGGTGGGCTGTAATGCACAAGGTTGCCATTTTGAAACTACCAACCACTCTGAGGGAGAAAGACAGGATTTTCTCCTCTGGCAAACATGTGTAGTCTCTGAAACCCTGTCCTATGGGACTACTAATAGTCAGCGTCAATTTGATAGCAGTGAGTTTTTAAAAATTATTGCTGTTGCCTGATATGTTATAATTTTGACAAAGATGCCACTTATTCTTGTGTACTTCTTAGTGACATCACTTACCTTTATCGATTTCTGTTCTCTGCACATGCATTTGGTACTGCCTTTCCCATTACCAAATATAACAAGCGTCTACCATCTAGAGTAGTGGTTCTCAACCTTCCTAATGATGAGGTCCTTTCATACATTTCCTCCTGTTGTGGTGACCCTCCCCCCCCCAACTATAAAATTATTTTTGTTGCTACTTCATAATTAACTTTGTCATTGTTATGAATCAGGTGATCCCAAAAGGGTCAGGATCCCATAGCTTGAGAACCTCTGATCTTGCACATGCCTTCCTTCTCCCTTTGGTTCACTTTCCTGGTACCCATCTGTAATAGTTAAGATTTATTGTGCCTAATTGGCTGCTGAACACATGTGGGATTAATTGAAGGGTGGAGAGACAAATGGCTCAGTGTGTTGGGTTCTCGGCCAGCGAGACCCTCACGTGGGGACCTTAGGAAGCGACGAACCTGGATGAAGAAAAGACACAGAGACAGGGAGCAAGACAAATTCTGATCAAACTCCATTTATTCAAGGCTCAGCCAGCAGTATTTATCTCAGAGCATGAGATGAGGTAGAGGGCACACATTCCATTCCAAATACGGTGTGCTTTTAAACCAATGAGCATTCAGTGTAACGCCTAATGGCAGTAAAGGTCAGTTACTTCGGGCTAACAGGGAATTGCAGCAGCCAGGGGTCTCAGGGCGGGGTCTCAAGGCGGCTGATGCAATAAGGAAACTGCTAAGTTTGGCTACGTCCGTAATCCTGGCCTGGGCGGCCACCAGCCCCAACATCAGTGAGCCCTTCCTGTCTGGTCTCTTGCTGTCTGATGGTGAGGCTAGTTGCTGCTGCCTTAGCTAGTTCTCTGCCTCAGCTGGAAAGACTCACTTCCTGTGAGACATCCCTGAGGAGAAGCCACATGAACCTACCCTGATGCATCCCTGAGTGCTGGAGCAGCTGTGCGAAGACCTCTGCCAGTGTTGAGATGTTTACATGCTCACTGATTCAGTGTTCCTCCTGCATTTGGTGTCATTGTGTGTGTTTTGTGAGCTTGAGGAGCACTTCGTAGGTCCATGTTGGACATATGAGCTAATGTCAGGCTTATGGTCTAGGATAAACTGGATTCGGATGCTTAATGTACAATTACTCTTTATATAAAATTCCCTCATAAAATATAAGTGTTAATTTTGTTTCTCTAGTCTACCTAGACTTACACACCATCATTGCATATTGATTTCTGTATTCATACTTACTCCTGACTTCATACCAAACTGTAATTGTACAAATTTTATTGTCACGCGAACAATATAATTCACTCAGTGTAATGTCCTCCAGGTTCATACATTTCATATTGAGAACTAATTCTTTACAACTGTAAAAGTGTATTTACCACATTTTGTTTATTCATTCGTCTGCTAATAGACACTGGTTGCTTCCATTTTGTGGCTACATGAATAAAATTGCAATGAATGTAGAGGTGCATATGTCTATTCATGCCACTTCTATTAGATCTCTAGAGTATATAATTCTCGCTCACTGCCATCGAGTGAGTGCTGGCTCATAGCCACCTCCTTGGGGGTTCCCAGACTGGAGTAGAAAGCCCAGCCTTTCTCCTTCAGAGTGGCTGATGGTTACAAGTGCTCACAATGGGACTCGCAGCCCAATGTGTAGCCACTCTCCGACTGAGGTTCTATTGTATATATATTGTAGGCAGGAGATTGCTGGATCATAAAGTATGTCTCTTTCTGACTTCTTGCATATATGCCATACTATTCTCCATACTGTTTGTATCATGTTACATCTCCATCAGCAATGGATAGAGATTCCAGTCTCCCCTTAACCTCATCTGCATTCTAAAAATTGGTGCCATTTTTTATAAGGAGACGATAACATCTCCCTGTAGTTTTTATCTTCATCCTTGCTTTTAGGAAGCCTGCATTTTCTCTTTTTCTTTTAAAATAGAGTTGTTTTATATTCTGGCAGCACATGGTATATTTAGCACTCTTCACCAATACCACCATTCAAATGCATCCATTCTTCTGTTTTACCTTTTCAATATCTAGCTGACACACACATATGAGCTACTTGGAAAAAAAAAAGAAAGAATAGCAAACATCCACAAACTCTTGTGATGGGAATAGATGGAGTGTTACATAGCTATAATTAAAAAAATATTTTTTTTAGGCATCACTGCCCTCTGGTGGGAGTGGGAGGCCCAGCCTTTCTCCTGGAAAGCTGCTGCTAGATTTGAACTGCCAAGCCAGTGGGCTGCAGTCCTATACTCAGCCACTACGCCACCGGTGCTCAGCCCTCATAG
The DNA here is from genome assembly GCA_004026705.1 of Nesogale talazaci. NCBI lineage: Eukaryota > Metazoa > Chordata > Mammalia > Afrosoricida > Tenrecidae > Nesogale > Nesogale talazaci. The sequence goes on along the minus strand of PVJH01020597.1, from coordinate 15,296 downwards.
CTATAATTATAACTAAAGGAATTATCTTTAGTCTCCAAGTTCAATCTTTTCACACTTCCTAGGGGCTTGATTGGAGCCATAATGAAATAGTGAGTTATGTGCTGGGCTGCTAACCACAAAGTCAGCGGTTCAAAACCCACCAACTGCTCTGAGGTGGAAAGAAGAGACTTTTTGCTTCTGTAAAGATTTATAGTGTCTGAAACTCAAGAGGACAGGTCTACTTCATCAAATGACCTCAGGATCACTACAAGTTGGAATTGACCTGATGGCAGTGGGTTTAGGCAGTTTGGTATAGGATTATATTTTTGAATGTTGGAATAGATGACATTGACTTGTATAAAATCTCAAGTGAAATTGAGATGAAAATAAGTCCATTTAAAATATTTTTACTCTTCATCAAATGCTTTAGTTTTTTGAGACCACCTGAATACAGAAATATACTCCAAAGGAACATTGAAAGAATGACAATAAATATTTAGTTTTACATTCTTTATATTTGTAAAAGTAAATGAATTTTTAAAAAGTTAGTCTGATCATTTTTGTTATTTACTCTACTCTAAAAATAAAATCAGAATTTAAAACATTGTGCCTTTAGGAAATGAGGCCAGGGGATCAATTAATTAGATTATATACTAGAAAATGCTTACTCATATTTTGTACAAGAAACCTACTACTGACATAGTACTTACAGGTGAAAAGAGTGAAAAAAATATACTGTAATATGTGGAATTTCTCTAATATAACATTTTGGAGATGATTCTTTTTGGAATACCATGTTATTCCTGTCTGAGCTCTTTCCCCCCCAAGTCTGTGAAAATAAAGGCTTTTACCTCTTAGTTTCTCTCCTTTCATCCTCACTAGAACATAAACCTATATTGATGTTCGCTCTACTGGGCTCCTGCACGTTTCAGAGTCCACTAAGGTAACTCCTATGGTGGCACCCTCTCTATTCACTGACTCTCCAGAGTTGTCTACTTTGCCGTTTGTATTATCACTCATGACTAATTCCTCTCTTGGACCATTAGAGATACACCTCTTTAAAATTTTATTCTTTAAATATATATATTCAGAGCATGTATACTTTTCATCAAGTCATTAATTGTGGAACACCTAAAAAGTTGCTATTCTTTCAGACAGAGCCAGGACTGGAATCCTGCACAGAGAGTCAGCAAATTGTTACCAAAGGTCACCTATCTAACACTTTGGGGCTAAATTTCATAGGAATTGTGATGGGATTCAGAGTAGGGGAATGATTTAGGTCTAATGGTAAGAGTAATTAGGCAGCCTGAGTTAAGAAGAAATAGTAGCAGCAGAGAGTCCTATTCTACTATTTCACTTAGACTTTAAAGAGAGTAGTGTCTGTGATAATAGTTCCTTTCTTTCTTTCCTTTTAAAGATCATTCCATTGGGGGCTCTTACAACTCTTAAAACATTTCTTAAATCATTTGTATCAAGCATATTTGTACATATACTGCCAACATAGTTTTGAAAACATTTTCTACTTTAGCCTTTGGTATAAACTCTTTTTCTCCCCCTCCATCCCCAACCAACCCTCATGAGTTCTTGATCAATTATATATTGTTATTGTCATTTCATATCTTAAACTGTCCATTGTATTCCTTCACCCATATTTCTGTTATTTGTCCTATATATATATCCAATCTTTTGATGGGTTCCTCCTTTCTTCCTCTTCCCTTCCCACAACCATTCCTCCAACCTTGTGATATCACTAGTCCCACTCCAATGTTTGAGGGATTTATCTGTCCTGAAGTTCATGTGCTGAGAGGTCTAATCTGTTTTCGAATGATTGCTTGTGCCTCTATGAATCAGAATCAATTTGATGGCAGTGCTTTGAGTCCCAAGCAGTTGGAAATTAAAAATGTCCCAAATATCCAACTCTTCCAAGATAGCTAATCTCTTCCATTTACCTCCCTCTCTTCCCTTGAATATAAATTTTTTTCATGTCCTGAGGTCTGTGATTCCTTGAAATACCTCATAGAAACTCCCCCAACTTTAAGGACATGTCTCACATGATTGGGAGTGTTGCTCAGTTCCAAATCTGAAGATCTTCTAGATGAGTCAAGAGAAGTCTCACTTGAACAGGGTTGGTCTTACCTACTACTATTACTGTGTAAGACATTTCTTGGCATAAATATCTTACTACATACAAACACATAAAAGCATCACCAATTTTGCTGCTCTAGAGAACCCAGTAAGACATCAGTGTGAAAATTGAATCAGGAATGAATATCAAATAATGGGGACATGAGTGGGAAAATGGTGGAATGATTGATGTCTTATGAAAAGATTGTGGGGAAAATGAACCAAGGAAATCAGCAACTGGATAATTTTTTGATACAATATGTAAATTGTAGAAGTGCACAACAGCAGGCCATCCATATCAATTTGCAAGGAAAGAAAAAACAATGTTGCTGCCCTAACTGAAGAGGATCAATTATTAATACGAAAAACTGTTAACACCATAGACAGCTCAATTGGTTCACATTATGGAACTCTGACTACAAAATTAAAGTAGAGCAAATTTTCTACTGAGAGGTTGCCAAACCTATTGTATACAGATTAGCCAAACAGAATAGAGATTTCCATGGACATTTTTTTGACTTCTTCTCTATGAACATAGAAGACGCATTTAGATATTTTTTGGTTTCTTTTATGCGTGATACATAAATTTGAAAAATAGTTGCATTTATTGGATTTTCTTGAAAATAAATAGATATAATCTTGTCATCAACATCATTGTACTTAGTAAAGACCTAGAAATGGTCTTTTGGACAATGAATACAAAGCCATTTCTCTTGAATGTATCATTCATGCATTGGAGACTATATAGTTGTCTGATTAAAAGTGTCTATTTCCAGTCAATTTCATCTCACTGATACCTAAGGTATAGATCTTTAAGTGTTCCATGTCCTTTTCCATTACTTCCAATTTTTCTAGAGTCATACTTCCTACCTTCCTAATTCAGATTGTTAGTAATTTTTGTAGTTGTGTCTTCTTACCTTGAATTGCATCTCATGAACACATGAAGATCCTGTGGGCTCTACTCCCACAGAATTTACTCTAGTCACATCATCACAGTTAACTCTACCTTAAGAAAACATCTCTTTGTTGTTGTTGTTGTTTTGCATCACTACCCCCTGGTGGGAGTGGGAGATCCAACCTTGTTCTTGGAGAGCTGCTGCTGGATTTGAACCACCAACCCTGTGGGCCACAGTCTACACACAACCACTATTCACTGGAGCTCAGCCCAAGAAAGCAACTCTTTTAGTCACCTTGTGAGTGTCTTGTGATCCAAGTGTTCCACCATCGTCCATCACTCTCTCTGACAATATTCACTAAGTCTTCAGTATTTGTCAATGATTCAAATCTGTGCATAAGGTTTTCAGCTGATATTTGCTCTGAAGTGGGTAGCCTATAACTGCTTCGTAGTCTGTTCTTAGTCTAGAAGCTCCACTGAAACCTGTTCACTTTGGGTGACCCTGCTGGCATTTCAAATACCAGTGGCATAACTTCCAGTATCATGACAATAATCAAACCACTCAATATTTAAAAAAATGACAGATTGTGTGAACAATGGACTAATTTTGCTGCTCTATATTTATGGAGAAGAATTTACGGAAAACTTACACTTTTGTCTCTCTTCCGATAGTTCAATTATTATTATTTTTTCAACTCCCTGCTGATTGAAGAGGAAACAGGATAAGAGCCCCCAATAATTGAAACCCTATGGTAAAGAAATAAAACCTCTACTCAAAAATCTCCATTCTACAACTGCCTAACATTGTTGTGATTTAAAACATATTCTTAACATTAAAATTGAACAAAGTGAAATTTATTTCTCAAAGAAAGGAAACTTCAATACATATTTTTGGTTAAAATAAATGATCATCATGAATTTTGTAAACTAAAAGTTCAATTAAATTTGTGAGATGATAGACTTTTCTTAAAAAACAAAATAAAACTGATATGTTACATTTTTAGTGTATAGTTCACATCTAAATACATGAAATGAGTATCACATAAAATTTTTCAACCAGATCAGTTTTTCAAGGTTTAAAAACCTGCTAGCATAGACAGCCTAATCTTAATCTATTAACTGCTATTTTTCTAGTAGCTTGATAACTATTATCATTATGGGTTTAACCTCAGGCATAGGTTAGACAGATATATTACTGCCCAATACACACATATAACTAATTACAGTAACAAGATAATGACATGACAACATGCATCTGTTCCTCATTATTTGAGCACAAACATGGGCAAATATCAAGTATGACAGATTTGGACCCTTTACCCAAGTTGGGCTAAACCACGCCAAATATCAGTGACAATATTCATCACATGAATAACATGTTTCTAGTGCAAGCTAAATAATAATGTCTAAAACCCAGTGAACTATTTGAATTTTCAGAGGTAACTAATGGTGCAATGACAACACTTTCAGATGTGCTTGCTAATTTGGAAGCTGGATGGAAAAAGTATAGAAGGTTTATTCATGAAGAGAGTTTAGGGAAGACAACCAAGAAGATTTTACTGTTAAGGGAAAAATGATATTTGCCAAGTTATTCTGCTAAAGTGTGCAAGTAAACTTGTAATATTAAACAAACAAACAACCCCCCCACCAAAAAAAAAAAAAACAGCCGATGCTGATGCCTCCAACTCACTGTGACCCTGTATGCGTCCGGATGGAACTGTGCCATACAGAGTTCTTCAAATAGCTGATTTTCAGAAATAGCATAATTAAACTTTTCTTTTATGGTATCTCTGAGTAGACTTAACCTCACATGTTTGATTAGGAGCAACTCACATTAACTTTACTAACGATCCAGGGACTATTAACAGTACACTAATTCTGAAGACATTGTATAGATTTTAAAATATGCTCCCCTTACTTTCCTTTAACCATGCAAACACGTTTCTAACATTGAAAGGTATAGTAAGTATACATTTAGGTAAGCTATCTTATTTAGAGTTGGGAAAGTCCTTAGAAATTATGTAACATGTCTATGGCCTAGGAATTATTTTTTTTGGAAAAATTGGTGATCTCTTTTTGTACAAACCACACCAATTCCCTCCCTCTTTTTTTGTTAAAGATCATTTTATTGGGAGTTCTTACAGCTCTCATAACAATCCATATATCAATTATATCAAATGTATTTGTACATGTATTGCCATCATTATTTTCTAAACACTTTCTATCTGAGCCCTTGGTATCAATTTCTTCTTTTCTTCCCCTCTCTCCCTTCCCACCCTCTTGATCCTTTGATACCAACCTGTGTCTCCATTCCCCCACAGTTTTGTGTTGCTAATTCCCCTGGAAGGGGGTTGTGGTTATGTGTCGGTCATTGCAATTGGTTGCTCCTTCCTTCCTTCCCACCTCTCCCCACCTTTAAATGCTTTATTGTTTTTTGGGGTAGTTGCAGACTTAGTTCTTTGACCCTACTTAGAGTGTTTTTGACTGCACCATCATATCAAACTGAATGTTACCATATTTTATACAGCCTTGAAAACTCATAAGAACAGTTTCATTCTGTTCTGTAGGTCACTATGAGTCAACATTACATCAATGGTAGTGTGTCATTAGGTAACATTGATATTTTCCCAATCCTAAGGCTTCTTATCCATAAAAATGGAATATTAATTCTTTTGTAGTAGTGTTCTTTGTACAAGTAGTAGTTTTCTTATCACAAATCTTTTAGTTAGTTAGTTAGTTAGTTATTGTTAGCTGCAATGGAGTCAGTTTAAATTCATAGTGTCCCTACTTAGGTACAACAGAAGGAAACAGAAGGTCCCAGACCATTCTCACAGTTATGTTTGAGCCCATTGTTGAAGCCACTGTGTCAATCCATCTATTCAAGGGCCTTCCTGAAGACTTCAAAATTTTAATCTATACCAGAAAGTGATTCAAATCCTCCTCATTTTCAGTAAGCAAGATTGTGTCACTTGCATATCGCAGGTTGTTAATAAGTTTTCCCATAATCCTGATGCTATTTTCTTCTTCATAGAATCCAGTTTCTCTGATGATTTGCTGACTTCGAATCTGTTCATGTTGTTCATTGTTTACCTTCCATAAACAACAACCTTTCCTGGCCAACACTTTGCAGAGGGCTCCATAATTGTCCAGATAGTAGAGTCTTTATCCTAGATGCCTCAGGATTGTTTAAGATTGAGAGTCTAATCTCTGTGTATCCACCTAACTGTGTACACAATTCACTACCACAGTCTTTTTTTACAGTCATAAGTTTTTCACTAGTCCTTCCTGGCAGAGAAGATGCTTTACCACTTTACAAGGGAAATAATCTATAATCCTATCTAATTATTCCTCTGGCTCAAAGAGTGGGTCTCCATGTGATGAACAGCTCAAGATGTGGGTCCTCATAGTTGGTGCCTCATTGCCTAATGTTACAATGTTTCTAACACACACATCACCTATTCATTTTAACTGAATAGGTCCATATAAACATTTCCATTCATAAAGAGAAAAAAAATACATATCATATAGTCATTTTTTTGTAGCAATTCTAAAATCCACTGGGGGAAGTTCCTTTTTAGTTCAGGTCTGCTCTCTGGAAGGAACTCCCTAGCCCATGACCCCTCTGGGAGGTTCTTGCCTGTGTATATTTTTCAAGAAAACATCTGAAACAATTTTGGGGCGTTTGCTTTTCTTATATGAGTCATATCATGCATAGTCCATTCTGGTTTGAGCAATATTTCATGGTTCACTGAAAACTCAAAAATGTCAATACTTGGTTAGTGATTTTTTTTATTGGAACAATTGCCTCAAGAAAGGTAGTCAGCTTTTGATCTATTTTTTCAGTCAGTGCTAGGTGCAAATAATCACATTTTGTAAGTGCTTTCTTGTTTTCCTTTTTTCCTTCATAGTGTAGACTCTCTGAGACTGTGTGCAACAATATGTGTGGGTAGGAGGTTAAGGGAATGGCTGCCTGGTTCGAATGGCTAGCTTTCTTGGCTGCTAACTGAAAGATTAGATGTTTGCTTTCATGCAGAGGGTCTGTGGAAGAAACGCCTGGTGATTTACTTTCCCCAAACTAGTCATTGGAAATGCTATGGAGCACAGTTCTACTCTCACACACATTGACTGCTTTAAGGTCATCACTTGATGTAGCTCCTGGTAACAGGTAGGTTAAGATCCTTGCTAATCTGTGCCATAATATTGACTTGGTTTTTTAAAACATAATTTCTGCATCTGGTACCATGGCCTAGGTGCTGTTTGGGACTACCTTCTTGTATATTGGATATTTCTTCTTTTGCCCTAAGGAAGTGGTTCTTTACCAGATGGGGTGACTCAAATCTTCATACCTGAAGAGGCTGGGCTATTAATAGTCATTTCCAAATTGGGGTGTTAGAACTTATCATTGACTTTATGTATAGGATATGGTAATCATAAGAAATGAACTAAGGACTCTACTGGACTCCAGACATAGTCTTCTTTACCATCATTATGCTATACTGATACAATTTCTCTTTGGTATTCAGGACCAGTCAAACCACTCAAGACAGTAACATTCTCCTTAGCCTGTTGATTCAGCATGGCTAACTTCAGCCTTCTTAACTTCCAGTTTAATGGGACTAATGCCGTACCTCCAGGTGAAAGCAGTTTTTTCTCTAAGACCACTAGACCTGAAGAGCATAAGGTTTTAGGGACAGTATCAGAAGAGGTCAGCTTCTGATACATGCATCATGGGTTCAATAGGCATTTGTGCAGTGATAATTATTATTTATTATAATAAAGATATAGAGATCATGAGAGAGAGGAACAATAAGAGTCAGGCATATATCACATCATGATAGCATACTCCCTCCGCCCCGCTTGTGGGGTTATATGATGAAGAAGAGGAGCCAGGAGCATCTGGCGCTCAGGTGCAGAGGGAGGAAGGATGCAGGAGCGTGCAGCAGGAGCGAGAGCGAACATTAATTTTCCCCATTTAGATAATCTTATGGAGGGACATATGAGACCTATTGACACAAGTCAGGACATGTCACAAGAGGGGGCTGTCTTAAGGGCTATAAGGTGATAATGGCTTAGGGATGTCTACTTGACTAAAGCAAGAGGGATGCGATAAGGGAAGACCTCAGACTCCTGGGGGTAGATGAACATGTCTGTCTTGTTAGGAGTCATTGACAATGGCCCTTGAATCCAGTCCACAGGCCTCCAGGGAAGTGAACCATCATCCTAATAACAGGGGAGTCAGTTCTATCATGAGTGACACAAAGACTCAGATAACTGGGAGCTTCAAGGGGAATACCTAGTTTAGTCAGCTTCAAATGCTGGTAAATAGGTTGCTTAATATTTTAGAGCATATGATGTGGAAAAGTCCTGTTTTCATCCCACAGGACAGGAAGCACAAATGTGGTGAGTGGGTCAATTCCATCCCTTGGTTCCTGGACCTGTAATACCTGGCTATTGGGGAAGCTGATATATATCACCATATGTCGGAAGCTGATCTACAGCATAAATGGCCTCTTGGAGAACACTACCCCAGCCTGGCAAGGTGTTGCCAGCAAACTGGTTCTGTAATTATGTTTTAGATGTCTATTCCATTGTTGCAACAAATCAGCTGCTTTAGGATGATGGAAAACATCATGAGACCAGTGGATTCCACCCATTTGCTGTCCTTCACTTGCAGTGAAGTGAGGCCTTTGATCTGAGGCAATGCTTTGTGGGATATCATGCTGAAGGAGCCCATGCCATTGAATCAGATGTGTCAGGCTATTCTGATTACTGCTTTGATTCTACTATCCATTTTGTGAATCATGCTCACCTTGTTTCTTGCAATTGAGTTTTAATTCCACTTGACTTCCACCCCTGTGGGGCCCAATCAACCCCATTGCAGAAAAGTGTTCTAATTCAATTAGGGCAGTTGCTACTGACAAGCCTGGCTGATATAAGATGGCAATCACAGGATTCCAAGATGCTGGGCCTTCTTTCACAAATGTTTTTTCTTATCATTTGTTAAGAGTCGTATCTTCTGGCCACTCCTTTGTGGATCAATGTGTTTATACTTATAAATCCACTTTAACATGCCAATTTCCCTAAGGCTTTGTATACCTTCTTCTGTAATATGCCAAAGTAGGTCTGGCACTTCAAAATGTCTTAATGTAGGACATATAACAACCCATGCATCAGTGAACTAACTGAACAGAGCACAGATATTCTGCTAACCACTCAAGCTTAAATATTGAATGAAAAATCTGTACTTCGTGGATTTAAAAAAACTCAGACTGATGCAAGCTTTTGTTCCTTTTATCATTATCCCACACCCGTAACAATTCCCATAGATATTCTCCAGGGGCTGTCTAGCAATTCTTTGGAATATATTGCATTTCTTCCAGAGTCACCTACTGGATTGTACTTTTGGGGATTCGCTGTGATATAACTCAAAAGACAATAATTTTGGGGGAAGTATTTCCCATGCAGCATCATCTTGTAAGGCATTTTCCTGATGAAACGCTCTAGATGCAGCCCCAGGTATCATATCAGCAAGCAGAGTTGGGCTAATCCTCTCAATTGCATAAGAAATGAAGTCATGATATATGCTAGTAGATGGATCACACTCTAAGCATCATACTAAGTAAAATAAACCAGTCACAAAAGATAGATAATGAGTTATTTCATTTATATAAGACAGCTAGAATAAAGAAGTATTTTGGTTGTAATTTACACTGGGTTCTGGGTACATGTGGGAGAGAGAAGCAAAGGAACCTGATTGTTTAGAGGACACAGAACTACTGATAAGAGAAATAAAAAAAATTTGAGAATGGAGTGATGATTGAATATGAAGAATATATTAATAGTACTGACTTATACATGGGAAAACTTAAAATGTCCATTTTTGTTACATATATTTATCACATGCAAAATAAATAGAAATTATAAACAGAACTACAGCTATTAATGAGAATGAACTTGCTTTTAAAATTCTTCCCAGGAAGAAAATGTAGACTGAGACTTATATGTGAGTTTGATTCAATGTTTATGAAAGCATCAATACCAATCTATAGAAAATCTTCCAGAAAATTGAAAAAGGAGGAAATATCTATTAATTCACCTAATGAAATCAGGGTGATCCTGACAATAAAACTTGCTGAAGACAATATAAGCAAGAAAAATAAGGGCCATCCATCTTTTGGATCTTGCAAAATTTTTGAACTATTCAAAAAATAGACTTATTTTAAAATAGATTTTAGGTTAGGAAGAGTTTTTAATGTTCTCCTTTACTATGGCACATTTATCACAGGTGATACAAAAATTCTGATGCTCTGATACATTATTCTTAGCTCAATTCTATTCTTATTTTTATTGTAAATTAGGTGAGGGTTTTACATTTCACATAATCAATTTTATAGTTAACAGTTTGAAACACTTACAGATCCCCACAACAGCCTACCCAGCTTCCTACTTCCTCTCCTTCAATTTCTTTCTTGTGGCTTAATATCTCTGCCACAACCCTCCCCCACCCCCACCACCTAAGTTCATACTTCTCAACCCTCTTGTCTATTGCTTTATCTTCCCTTCTTTGCTTCATCTTCCTGAAGATTGTTGCCTTTGGAATGAAAATGTTTTGTCTTATTTCTCCTTCTAATCCCCTCTTTCTTCTTTTTCTTCTCCCCTCTTCATTCCTTCTAACAGTGTTCTCATATGATATTTGTCCTTTTGTGATTGACTAATTTCACTCAACAAGTTCTCCAGGTCCATCTATGCTGAGGTTTCATCATCCTTCCTGCAACCCCCACCCCCAACCCCAGAACTGCATAGTATTCCATTGTGTGTATGGACCAGAATTTCTTTATCCATTCTTATACTGATAGGCCATTAGCTTGTTTCCATCTTCTACTTGAAGAGTGCTACAATGAACTTGGGTGTGCTTATGTTTCCTGGTCTTTGACTCTTACACATACACACACACACACACACACACACACACACACACACACATATATATATGGATATATATGATATATGTCATCTCTTCCCTAGTTTCTGTAAGCCAGGTCCATGGGGTTCAGTAGCCAAACTCATCCAGTTTCTTTATTGAAGCATTTCTCTCAATTCCACTCAACCAGTGGATCCAGGTGGTCATGTAGCCAGTATTTCAGGCTGCCTGCAGGTTTTCTTTAATATTCAGCCCCAGAGAGCAGAGAGCCTTCATGGCTCCAGACTTTTTTGTTTCAAGAGCAAACTACCAGTTCAAAATTCAAAAAGGCCAAATTGCTCCTTTTCCCCCATTTAATCTGTCAACAGCTCTCTAGGCAAGTGTTTTCAAATGCAAATGTCCTAAGCACTCAAGGCACTGGTTTGCTTTATCATTTTTAAGTTTTCTTTCCTGGCACTTCCTATTAAGCCATTTAACATATTCAATTTAATGATCAAAGGGAGTGAATTTAGAAATTCTCTATTCTTACTTTCGAACAATCATTTCTATCTCACATTATATCAATAAGAATAGGTAGAATAACAAGCAGTATAATCCTATTGCAGTCTAAACCCATTCTTAAAAGAGTCAAATTCAATAATTTCTTATCAAAACTATCCCATTCATGTGCAAAATGGTTTTAGGAGTAATTATATGTCAAGAAAGGACCTCAGCCCAGTCTAACTCAAGTCTGTAAGTCTGATAATAGTCTGAAAGTCCTTCTTCAGACTCACACAGTCACATGCAATGATGCAGAATACAGAAATAGGACAGACTAGTAAGTGCAAAGCCATGTGGCTACAAAGTTGGTGGGGAAGATTGCATATAGCCAGGATTTTCCTGTTCAGCAAGCAGAAAGATGTAGGCAGAGAGAGCTTCAGAGGACTATATATCTTGGTTGCACCTTCAAGAGAGGTCATTAGGCTATTACCTGATTGGCCTGATGGACTTCACTCCTACACTTTTATATATCTTCAAGATGACATGAGATTATGTTTCTCCCACAATGATCTTTATAGTTCTGTATCACATTACTTTTATAATTGTGTTAGATAAGGTTCTCTAGAGAAAAAAACAGGACACTAATAATTAAAAAGCTATATATTTATATAGATATATAACATAGGAAATAAACTTTCCATTAAAGCAGTGCAAATGGCTCAGTGCAACTCACTTCCGTGAGACGGCTAATACAATGACAGTCCTTTAAGTCCGAAACTCCACTGAGTAGTCCTCTGTAGAGCAAGTCAGCTTATCCAGTCACAGGTAAACAGCAAGACAGGTCACCAACAGTCAGCCAGATGACAGGGTCCAAACGTCACCAACTCAAGGGATGTATTTTCTAGTAGCATGGAGAAGCAGGTCTTGAAACAACCTCAAATTACAGCAACACAGTCCACAGGTTAGGTGTCCCACAGATAGTGTAGTTTGCAAATACAGGCACAGAACAAGCAAGACACATGCACCCCACTGGTCCAATGATCCAAGAGCAAGAGACAAGAAAGGTAAGACTCATCGAACCATTTATCTCTCTGCCCTTCAGTTAAACTCACATGTTCATAAGACATGTTGGCACAATAAACCTACTTATCACAATAATCTTTCTAGTTATAGTAAATTTAGATCTTCCGTCCATCTAGAATTCATTTTTTTTAATGGGATGAGGTGTGGGTCTTTTCAATTTCTGCAGATGAACAGTCAGTTTTGCTAGCAACATTTGTTCAAGGAACTAAGATCATTTGTCTGTAGGTGTATGGGTTCTCTTCTCTTTCATAGGTTTATGTACCTATAATTGTACTAGTACCAAGGTGTTTTAACGATTGTGACTGTAATAAGTTTCGAGGTTAGGAAGTGATCAACCTCTTATTTTATTTTTCTTAAGAGGTTCTAGGCTTATTCTGAATTTCTTCCCTCTCCATATACATTTTGTAATTTGTTTTTCAATTTCTTTAAAGAACTGAAGTTGAGATCTGAATCAGAATTGTTAATGGACCATCCTTAAATGCTGGTACCATGACATGCTTCATATTGTCAAGTTTCTTGTAATATTTGCTCAGGTTGCAGAATGAGGAAATATGCTGAAAGGATACAAATCTGAAATATACCTTTCCGGTTGCAGCATGCCCTTTTTCTGTTTGAAGAACTGTCTCTTGGCCTATGTACAGGCTTTGCATAAACACAATGAAGTGTTCTAGAGTTTTGCAAAGTTATCCATTGTTCATTGTGATTTACCTGGTATGCTGAGCAAATATTACAATTAACTGGATTATATGAAGAAAAATGTGATATCAAGATAGGAAGAAATCTCATCAACAATCTGTGATGTGTAAATGACACAACCTTGCTTACTGAAAATGAGTTGTTGATGTATTCACTGATGAAGATCAAGGACTGCAGCATTCAGGGTAGGTTGCAAGTCTTTGTGAATAGAACAAAAACATTCATTACTGGATCAATGGATGACAACTAAACATAAACAGAGCAAACTGTGAGAATGTCAAGGATTGCCAATCAACATTCATGGAAACAGTACTCAAGAAATAAAAATCACATATTGCATTAAACAAATCTGTTGCACAAGATCTTTTAAAGTGTCAAAGAGCAAAGGATTCCAGTGGCTACTCTCTCTGATTTGGACAATCTCTTTCTTCTTTACAATCTGGTATTAGTTTGGAAGCTCTGTTGAGATCTATACTTCATGGGTCATCCTGCTGGCATTTGAAATACCAGTGCGATCATTTGTAGGATCACAGCTACAAAAATGCCACCACAGTACAACAAACTAAAAAAATAAGTAGTGGTATTATTTACATGCTAAATATAAATATACTCTAAACAGCAAAAATTAGGACGTTTATAAAACCAATATATAGAAACTAATTGTACTTCAGACTTCAGCTCTAAACAGAAAGTGCAATTTATCTTTTACCTCTAGACCCGTGGTTGGCAATGTTTTCTTCAGTTGTGTCATTTTTCTAGTTTTTTAATAAAAATTTTTGCTGGTGGGTCACATCATTTCTATTTTAGATTACACATTATCTTAAAATACGGAAGATAAAAACATTATATAGAAGAGATAATCCAATATATCTTAAACATATAATTGAATATAGATAATAAATTTATTATCATCAAATCTTTATTTATAACTTGAAAGAAATTATAAAATGTTAGCAGAAAAGTAAGAACCATGAAAATAAAATGAAACCGTATTTTTTTTTTTCTGATTTGGGAGAAGTAAGCCAGTTTTATATGGCAAGCAAGCGTAGGCAATTAGCATATCGTGATCTTCAAAATTAACAAGTGAATGGCAGCACAGCTGCAAGTCAGGCTTCAGAGGCCAGGGCTGTTTACAGTTACAAAGGTGACAAACTACAAACCCCAGGCAACAAACTGCAACAGAGTTCAGGCATATCCAGCCTGTAGCCAGGTCAAGCATGTCTGGGCCGGACGGCTCCTGACAGGTCCCCCTTTTTTATTTTTTCAGGTAATATCCTCCCGGGAACTCTGCCTGTCTTAGGTTGTCAGGACACACACTCAGTCCTTACCCGTCATCGGTCAATGGCCTTCTAATGTCACCATGGCCTGTCTTAGGTTGGTAAAGAGTGCTCCTGATCTTACCCGTCATTGGCTGTCAAGTTCAGCTCATGGAGGCAGAGGGTCTTATCACATACCAGTCGTGTGTGCCACTCTGTTCGAGATCGCTCATCTCCAAGTGACAGTAATGAACTTGCAGGGGCCTTGCTTGAATGATCTCAGTCTGTTACTTAATAAATGCCATGAGGTTGTTGAATAATACTGGCCGTAATGAAAGCAAAAGCAATAAACTAACGAGGGGGCCCCACAGTGGCAAGAGGTAAGGCAACAGTCCATTGAGCCCGGTCCACAGGTGGTCAACTCCTTTCTTCTCTTCTCCGAGTCTTCTCGCAGCCACTTGATTTTGTCTCTTACGGTTCCAGATTTGTTGGCATAAAGACAGCATCTTTCCTGTAAAGCCAAACAAATACCTCCCTGCTCTGCAGCAAGTAAGTCTAAACCTCTTCTATTTTGTAATATCTGCTAAAGAATCTACCTGTTCTTGCAAATCTTGTGTAGTGCCTGATGAGGCCTGCATATCCGAGATTAGCAGCCTAGATAAGTTGGTATGTTGCAGTTCCAAAGGCCACTGCAGTACTGGTCCCTAATCTTACAAATAGGTCACCTAGTTGCACTGCCCTTTAGCTCTTCCTGCCATGTAATCAATAGCAGGGATAGGGACAGGTTCGTTTCCAGGAATAATATCTATGTCTGGAGGGAGAAAGGCTAGCACACATAACTCTGTCCAAATGCTGGATAACT
>PVJH01020596.1:0-40416 GCA_004026705.1 Nesogale talazaci | reverse complement strand
ATCTTTTATTGGTGTTGGACGCAGAGAAAAGTGGTAACTTTGATGTCTGCAATCATTAAGACATTGCTCTTTGGTGGTGTTCAAAGCCCATAACATGAAGTATGTAAGAACATCAAGTGTATCCATTTTGAATTGTAAAAATGGTTTTATCAGTGGTTGTTAAACGGAGAGATTGCTAAGCATTATTATGTATCTAGTTATATATATATATATATAGTTTTTGGGTTTTTTGGTTTTTGGGCCATCACGGCCCTCAGGTGGTGGGAGTAGGAGACCCAGCCTTGCTGCTGGATTTGAACCACCAACCCAGTGGGCTGCAGTGCCGCGCACAACCACTACGCCACTGGGCCTCAGCCCTATATAGTGTTTTTTTTCTCTTTTTTTCTTTTGTCTTATTTTGGGCATCACGGCCCTCTGGTGGGAGTGGGAGACCCAGCCTTGCAGCTGGATTTGAACCGCCAACCCAGTGGGCCGCAGTCCCACACACAACCGCTATGCCACCGGGGCTCAGCCCTATAGTGTTATTATTATTGTTATTTTTTTTGTGGGCATCACTGCCTCTGGTGGACATGGGGTCTACCCAGTGCTGCTCCTGAGAGCCGCCACTGGATTTGAACCGCCAAGCCCGCAGGCTGCAGTCCTGCACTCAACCACTTACGCCACCGGGGCTCAGCCCGGAATTTATCTTAAGGTGCCACGTTTTTAAAGCAAAGCAACAATAGCAGAGAAGTGGGGGCCTCAGGTATGTTATCTAGTAAATGCTTTGTGTTTAGACTGTGCTGAGACCTTTAGGGCCTGGCAGAATTTCAGTGGCTTTTCTTTCTTTTAAGGTTTATGTATTCCCTAGTTTCTTTTCCCTTTGAACCTCAAAGTGTGTGAGTGAGAGCATGAGAACAAACACAATCAGAGATAGCTTCAAAAAACTTGTGGAAAAGTGGAATTAGAAAATAATGGAAATTTTCTGTGAACTTTTTGAAGTCTCCTCATACATGTATCTATAAAATATATGTATGTTCACCCTTTTTTTGCCTTCATCTTCCTTTTTTCCCTTCCTAGTCCAGGGGCATCAGAATCACCTGGAAAACCCCATCTCCAGATTGGGAGTTTGATTCAGAGTGCTGCGATCAGTTCTAGGAACAAGTGTCCTTGGTTATCAAGCCCTGTTCCTTTCTTCCCTAGGATCTTTTTTTTATATTAGCCTTGTGAATGTAAAAACATAAAGCGATTTCACTGTTTGCTGAATTTCCTGCAGGGAAAACTCTTGATGGCAACTTTCAAAAACCCTCTTGGTATCGGTCTTGTGTCTGAGGTAAACAATTTTGTCCATGCTAGTTTAAAGTCAAACCATTTGAACCGTAGCGTTACTTATGAAAGAGATATGCCTTACCAAATCAAGCTCTGTCTCTGAAGGCAATTTATCGGGATTTTCCATTTTTGGAATAAGATAAAAGCTTCAGCAAACTGTCCCCAAGCCCCTAAATAGATGAGGTTGTAAAGGGAGACACTGGCAAGTTGGAACTTTCCTGCCCCTGGTTCTTATGACCTTGAGAGGTATTACGACTGTTGAGACCATTTAAATCACACATGACTGCAAATTTTGGCAGGTTTTACTCTCAGCTGTTTTATGCACCAACTAGTAGTTCTGAACTCTAGGTAGTATTTCCTTCCTCTTTCTCTTCTGTCAATTTGGTACACGATTTGTTACATTTGTGAGGAAATGGAGTTGAAGCAAATATTTTATTCTTTTTAAATACATTCATATCGATGAACACTGTGTTCGCTTGATACATATTAGCCTAAGAAATTACTTGAGATTTACTGAGGAAAAAAATTAAAATATTAGCATAATATTTTACTCCCCCCAAACAGTCCTTAGTAATGGATGAATCCATCTCTGCCTGAACTAGCATCTGAATTACCTTTGAATTTTTATAGATTAAAAGCAATCAGAGAACCATTTAGTGAAGAGATACCTGCTTCCCCTAAATGATGTTTTTCAGTCTACTGTGTATTAACATAGCCACATATATTTTCTTTTTTCCTCCCATCCTCATGAACCCTTCATACCTTATTATTATTTTCAGACATTTCAATAACAGCCACCTGTTTCCTGTGGTTTATAGTTTGGAAGGATCATTTCTAGGCCACATAAACACCTTCCAAATATCTGAATAATCACTTGATGTTTTCACACAAAATACTTTTTCTAATGATGTTTAGTATTTCATGGAAGTATGCATGTCCTTAGCACTTGCACAGTTGGTTATGTGCACAACAAAAGCATCTTATCTATGAAAGGAAATAACACAAACAGGTACTATTAATGACTATGATGTCTGACTTTTACCAACAGGTTCATGTTTATTCCCAGGTATAACACTCATTTTTTTTTCTGTAAACAACTAAAGAATGAATTTAATGGGGCTGAGCCCCGGTGGCGTAGTGGTTGTGCGCGGGACTGCGGCCCACTGGGATGGAGGTTCGATTCCGGCTCCCAGGAGCAAAGGCTGGGCCTCCTACCCACCACCAGGGCAGTGATGCCTAAAAAAAAAAAAGAAAGAAATTAATGAAAATCAAATGTGAAAACAACCTGAGACTTGTAGATCTTGGATCTGTTTAATCTGAAAACTAAAGCACTATCTTCATCTTCTTTTTCAAACATGCCCTTTATTTAAAAAAAATTTTTTTTTAAAGAAAGACTGCTTGTAGAAGGACCATTACAATTGCACATAGATGAGACTCAACTTTGGGGCCAAAATATCAAAGCAGAAAAGATCTAGGTCTGGAGGGCTGTTTCTCTGTGAATTTGGCTTAGAACTTAGATTCCCACTGTTGTTATGTTTTCTGAAAGGTGTTTTTATTCATACCCTTAGAGGGCCACATTTTTTTGATGGGTCTGTTCTACCCCACAGTTCCCATTAGGAGGTTATGTCATCTCTCTAGTGACCAGAATGATTTTATTAGCAGTACCTCCAAGATTTAAATAGAAATGAAATAAAAGCAAAACAGAACAACTGAAAGTATAAGTAATAGCAAGTAGCCTTTGACATAACACTCAACTGATATGGGTTCATTACTGTTATCATCCTCTTACTGTAGAGCTAAGGAAATTGAAGTCTGCCTATTGGGCATTGGACAAGACACTCTGATTTCCTATGGTGATGCCTTTCCCTTGGTAGTGATCTTGACTGGGGCAGGCTAAGATCTCATCTTGTATATATCCCTTGCCTGATATTTCTTTTCAGGTAAAGGATCCATCTGGATTAGTTGCAAGAGGATGGCTATATGGCTCACTATTCTTGTTGAATAGAGGCCTCCTGTATTTTAATTCCAGCCCTCTGTCTTGATTGATGGTGGCTAGGCATGCGTTCTTTTTCTGAAAAGCCAGCTTACCTGGTAGCACTACCACCTACTATCCATGCTTGTCTCTGCCACTGAGGACCATTGTTATTTAATGCCTAAAATGTATTCTATGTGGAAATATAATTATTCACTGTCAGGATCAAGAGATTTTAGCTGTTAGAGAATTACTCAGTCTACTAGTTTAACTTTGACCGGTACTGTGTAAGGGGCTTCAGAAAGTTCTGAGGGAAAAATCTATTATCTTTCAATTCCATTTTCCCATGAACTTTTTTTTTTTTTGAAAGCACGTAGCTTATTTATTTGGACATTTATTACTCTCTTGTAAGCACTTCACAAAGGGGCTTCCAAAAATTTGTAGGGATTCCATTACCTTTTTTTTTTTTTTTGGGCATCACCGCCCTCAGGTGGTGGGAGTAGGAGGCCCAGCCTTTGCTCCGCGGAGCTGGAATCGAACCTCCGTCCCAGTGGGCCGCAGTCCCGCACACAACCACTACGCCACCGGGGCTCAGCCCCCTCCATTACCTTTTAATACATTTCTTCCACAAACTGTTTAAAGATCCCTTGTACATGTTTAACTTACTGGATTAAAAAAAAATCATTTTATTGGAGGCTCATACAACTCCTCACGATCCATACATACTCCCATTTCTACTTGAGTCCTTGGTATCAGCTCATTTTTCCCTTCCCTTCCTCTGGAACCCTCGAGGAGAAGTCAGACAATGTAAGACATAACAAGGCAATAATAATTTATAATTGTCAATGGTTTGTGAGGGAGGAGAAAAAACAAGGAGCTAATTACCAAGGGGCTCAAGTAGAAAGAAAAAGTTGTGAGAATGATGATGGCAACAAATGTGCTTGACACAATGGATGGATGGATGCATTGTGGTAAGAGTTGTATGAGTCCCCAATAAACTGATTTTTTTTTGGGGGGGCATCACTGCCCTCTGGTGGTGGGAGTAGGAGGCCCAGCCTTTGCTCCTGTGGAGCTGGAATTGAACCTCCATCCCAGTGGGCTGCAGTCCCGCGTACAACCACTACACCACTGGGGCTCAGCCCCTACAGTTATATTCATATATATATATATATATATATATATATATATGTTTATTTATTTGTGGGCATCACTGCCTCTGGTGGACGTAGATGCTACCCAGTGCTGTTCCTGAGAGCTGCCACTGGATTTGAACCGCCAAGCCCTCGGGCTGTATTTTTTTTTTTTTCATTTTTTTTGGGGGGCATCACTGCTCTCCGGTGGTGGGAGTAGGAGGCCCAGCCCCACTGCTGGAACTGAACCTCCATCCCAGTGTGCTGCAGTCCCACGCACAACCACTACGCCACCGGGGCTCAGCCCTCGGGCTGTATTTTTATAATTATATACATATGTATGTAGATATATATATATATATATACACATATATATATTGTTTTGGGGGGGCATCACTGCCCTCTGGTGGTGGGAGTAGGAGGCCCAGCCTTTGCTCCTCTGGAACTGTTTTTATAATTATATTTACTAAAATCATTATATATCATAGACATTTACTCCAAAGATAAAGAAGAGTTGGACAACTTTGGAATTTTTTTTTCAATTGCTGTAATAATAAGTTTACTTGTTACGGGTTACGGATCATCTGGATTATCTATGGCAATGGAAATGGTATTTCTAGTCAGAAAATTAGAGTTGTCTAGCTCAAGACCTTAACTTTAAGATGCTTTGCTATGCTGATCTTTTTCTCCTTCATATATTTTGCAATAAGGTCTCAGTGCCTCTTGGAGCTGTCTATAGGATTTACCAAAGTGTTCAGCATTTGGGTCCATGCTTTCAGTAGCTATAAGGGCCCCTTTGAAATGGAATTAACTCTGTTACAATGGGTGTAGGTGTTTTTGAACAGTAAATTATAAGATTGAATATCTGCAAGTGGACATCTGAGAATGACAACATGAATAAATGATATGTTACAACATTACATGCAGTACATATTACTCGTGATAGATATACAAGAAAAAGGTGCAGCTATTTGTAGAACTGGAATATACTATAAATCAGGGACTACATGCATATTCATATATAAAATGAGTATTTAATATGAGATAATTTGGGCCAAAAGTAGGATAGAAGTGGGGGAAATTAGAGAAATAATGTTATCAAGTGACCTGTTCTGGGTCACCCTCACGCACATTGCTATAGTTGAGCCAATTGTTGCAACCCCTGTGTCAGTCCTCCTGCCTGAAGACCTTTCTCTTTTGCTCACCTTCTCCTTTAGCAAGCATGTTATACTTCAGAGGCTGCTTCCTCCCTATTACATGTCAGAAGTCCTTACAGCAGAGTTTTGTCATCTTTGCTTTTAAGGAGCATTCTGGCTATATTTCTCCCATCACTGGCTTCGTTGCTTCTCTGACAGTCCATGGCAACCCCACAGGAACCCTACTGGCATGGTGGATTATGCAGAGTGTCTTTAACTGCTTGGTCAGCAGTTTGAACTCTTCTGCAGCTTTGGGAGAAAGACGAGGCTTTTTTTGTCCCTGTGAAGGTTACAGTCTCTGAAACCCTAGGGAGCAGGTCTATACCCTTAAATTTTCTAAAGGTGGTTATGACTCAGAATCAACTCTGAGAGTGGGGGTTTGTCTCTCACCAATACCATAATTCAAGTACATTCTCTGGTCTGCCTTCAGTTTTCAAATGCATGTAAGGTGACTGCAGAAACTAGGGCTTGACAAATCTTAATTTTCAAGATAACAAGATGACATCTCTTTTTTTTTAACACTTGGAAGAGATCCTATGAAGTAGATTTCTCCAGTATAATCAGTTACTTGATTTTTTTTAAAAATTGCATTCTGAAGCTTTTATTTGGTTTCATACAGATGGATTTTTAGTAGAGCACCATCCTTCTGGGTAATATCCTTTATGTCGTGTGCCGTTCTGTTCTTTCTTTTTTCCTGTTTTTAATCACTTTATTGGGGGCCCATACAACTCTTACCACAATCCACGCATCCATCCATTTTATGTCAAGCACATTTACACGTTTGTTACCCTCAACATTCTCAAAACATTTGCTTTCTACTTAAGCCCTTGGTATCATTTGAGTTCTTAACAGCTGGCCCCACCAATGATAGTTGTGGATCTAAGTAAATTGAAATCCTTGACAGTTTCAGTCTGTCCATTTATCATGAGGTGGTCTAATTGTTTATTTATGCTGATATTTTCTATTGCTCCACTTGTGAGGATTTTTGTTTTCTTTTCATTGAGTTATAATCCATACCGAAGGCTTTGGTCTCCAATCTTCAAGAGGAGGTGCTGTAAAAAAGCCCTCTTCACTTCTCAAGTGAAGGTAGTAACATCTGCAAGACACGACTTGATAATAATGAGCCATCCTCCCATCCTGATGCATTTTTCTTCATATAGGCCATCTTCTCAGATTGCTTGCTCAATAAGTCAATAAGGATTGACTTAAGTATGGTGAAAGGATGCTGCCTTGATACACTTGATTAAAAAGATGTAGTATCCCCTTGTTATGTTCAAATTATTGCCTCTTGAACTGTGTATGAGTTCGGCTTGAGCACAATGAAGCAATTTAGAATTCCATTTTTTATGTAATGTTATCCATACTGTGTTATGGTCCCCACAGTTGAATAGGTCTGTATAGTGAAATGAAACACAAATAAATGTCTTTGTGGTATTTTGTTCTCGAACATAGAGTAGCCAAAACACATGGAAGAAATAATGAAGGAAAAGAGCTGAACAGATCTCAAAGGGCAGCTTGAGAAGACAAAGAATCATAGTGAAATAAAGAAATGGTAGCTGTACTCAGATATTTTATGCTTGCCATGTAGGAGGGTTAGAGTTGGGTTATACTGTTTTGAAGGTTTTTCACTTTTTTTTTTTTTGGCTTTTCACTTTTTTAATTAAAAAGACTTTAACTCATTTAGTCAGCAAGTGCCAGGCACTGTGGCTAGTGATATAGTCAGTACTGAACAAGTGTGTCTCTGGATGTAACTTCTATTCTCATGAGGGAGACATGTTCAATAACTAATTGAACTTATTTAATTGGGTTATGACAAGTGACACAAAGATATAGCCTATATTCTCTATAGGCTAAGAGAATATAACAGGGGACCTTGACCTAGTCTGGGAAGTGGGGTGGGTGGCCCAGAAAGGCTTTTCTGATGAAGTGAAAGTTTAAACCGAGATTTTTTTTAAGGGTGAATATCTAGCTTGGGAGGGGTCAGAGACATAGGGGCAACTTGTTCATCATCCTGGAGTGTAAAGGCTAAGAGAGTAAGGTAATAGAGAAGGAGCGACAGTGTGGTTTGTGATCACCTATGTGGACCCTGTGCCTCAGTACTCTGTGCCTTTTACTGTTACTACTGTTGGGGACCAGACAACATGCCCTACCTCTCAGAGCTCCTTGAATAATTAACCTGTGATATGGGGTGCACCTTCTGCCTACTCCTCACATTGCCTTATAAGGTAGATGCTGTTGTTATTCTCACTTTTCAGGTGAGGTAACATAAACTTAGATGTCCAAGACCAAAGACAGTCAAAAGGTACCCAAAAGACCCAGGACTCCAGGAAGAACTCTTTAGTTCTAGAGTCTAACTGTGCATATGCTTACAGCACCATTATAGCAGGGCCAGCAAAGATTGCAAGTTGGAGCACAATATGAAGAAATTTCCAACTGTTCAGAAATATAGATGGAGAGAGGCACATGTTTCCAATGATTATAGTGTTCTTTCCATTGGAAACCAAACGGCCACCTCTCAGAGACAGAGTGGAAAAGAAGTTGTACCCGATGAACTTTAGTCTCCTTTCTGATTGCAGCTGGGATTTTACTCCACTGTAAGAATGTGTGTGTGAATGTATCCTTTTTTTTTTTCCCCTTCAGTGACCATGAAAGACATCAGGTTGACATCACTGGAAACGGAATTATCAATTGTCCCCAGGGCAGGTAATGTATAAACTTGTTTCAGTGGTTGATGGAGGATGGGAGGGAACTTCACTAGAACATAGATGCTTTACTGCTATGTAGAGAGTTCTCATTTATGGTTTAACTACTTGCTAGAAACTGGAACATTGACGACATGAAGTAATTAGTCAAATTGCTGGTGATTTATTACTCACTTATTTAGTGCCTTATATACATTATTTATTTTATTCTTTAAAGTCACATTATTGATGTGTCCCATTTTACTAATGAATCAGCCTCTGAGATGTTTTGTGAACTCTCTTAAGGTCTTTCAGCTAGTGAGCCCATTCCTCAAATCAATATGGTAGCAAAGTTTAACCTCAATCACTAAATTAAACTGATACCTGTATGCTAGGGCAAGTTTTTTAGTTAGTGCCTGCATGTGGAACCCTGGCCACACCTTAGAAATCTACTTGGTTTCAAAAATATTAAGTAAAATATAGTATCTGGACCCACCTCTTAAACTGGTCGGGAGTGGGACTTGGGCTTTAAAATTTTGTAAGCTCTTCAGGTGATTTGAGAGTTCATTCAGGGCTGTGCTAATAAATTAGAATTTACATCTTAACATGGCTTTATTTATGAACAATTTTAAATAATTTTTGAAGGGAGGGATACATGCTATAATGGTATTTGGAGCTAGTGGATTCTCAAAAGTCTTATTATATGTCATTTTTGAAGATTGAGTCTCTGGTACCCCTGTGCATATGAATTGAGTTCTTCTAATGACCTACATAATCACTGAGCTATAATTTTGAGTTGATCAGCAGGGATGCCAAATGCACTAGAATTGTTTCTGTGGGAGGAGTGTATAGGAAGAGAGAGGTTTGTCTGGTTTGCTGTCTTTATACCCGGAAAACTGGTGATTCCTTTAATCATTAGACTTTTCTCGTTGTTTGTCTTATCTTCACTTCATCTTATGTGAGAAACTGTGAAATAAGAGATTTTTTTCCTAAAAGGCTGGTATTTGTTCATAACCACGGGCTTAAAATAGATTATAGTCCATCTAGCAAGAAGGTGGAGGAGGAATTCTCTCACACGAGTATAGGGAGGTTTCCAAGAAACCTATGAATACGGATTCACACTAATGGCAAATAGTCAAGGATGTAAATTCTTGAGGCTGAAGCTGAGGATCACCACCCTAAGATGTCAATCTGGGGTACAAGAATAGATCACAAGTGTTACTAAACATTTTTCATTCATTGTAATTGCATTGAGTTAGATTCTAAAAGATTGTCATTTTAGTTCAGGAAAATACTTTGTCAGCACTGTTACCTGTTCATCTGTTCCTGTGGTCACGCAGACATATATAATAACAAATAGATCCATCTTAAATTGGCAGACTTATTATTTATTTTAAAAATCATTGTATTGGAGGCTCTTATAGCTCTTTTCACAATCCAGCCAGTCATCATTGTGTCAAGCACGTCTGTATATATGTTGCCATCATTATTTTCAAAACATTTTCTTTCTACTTGAGCCCTTCTTATCAGCACCTCTTTTCTTTCCCTCTTCCCTCCCTCATAAACCATTGATAATTTACAGATTATTATTTTTTTTCATGCCTTACATCCACTGCTGTTTCCCTTCACCCATTTTTCTGTTGATTGTTCTTAAATTGGCACATTTAATCCTATCACTAACCTTTTTGGAGAGCAGAATGTATTTTAGACAATTTTGTTAGATTTTTTTTCCCTGTGATTCAGAGCTTAGATCACCTCAAAAATCCTGTCTTTGTCTTCCGCTACAAAAAGTTCTTGGAAACTGTTATAATTGGAATTGTGTGTCTCCCTCCCACCACTCCCCTCCCCCCAAATAGGTGTAAATCCTAACCTTCATGTTGTTTGTGATTATAATCCTGGTTGGGAATTGTGGTTTCTTTGCTATGTTAACAGCCTCAGATTAGTGTAGAGAGAATTTTGAATCAGTTGTTTTTCTTTTTCTTTTTTTGGGGACATCACTGCCCTCTGGTGGGAGTGGGAGGCCCAGCCTTGCTCCTGGAGAGCTGCTGCTGGATTTGAACTGCCAAGCCAGTGGGCTACAGTCTTGCACTCAACCACTACGCCACCGGGGCTCAGCCCAGTTGTTTTTTTTTTGAGGTACAAGATCATTCTTTTGAGGTCCAGATCATCTGAGATAAGGAAAGAGAAATACCAAGCCACATGAAGAGCATCCAGGAGCAGAAACAGAACCCCAGAGACAAGAACCTTCCTCCAGAGCCAATAGAGCGAAACCTTCTTCTTCAGTTGTCACTCTGAATTCAGACTTCTAACCTCTTAAACTATAAGAAAATAAATTTGTTTGTTGAAGCCACTCATCTCTATTCTTTCTGTGATAATTAAGACAGAATTTAGTATTAGATCTGCGGTACTGCTCTAACAAATGCCTAAAATGTGGAAATAGTTTTGGAATTGAGTAATGGGTATAAAGATTGCCAGAGTTTTAAGGTGCCTAGTAATATAAGCCTAGATTGCCTTGAAGAGATTATTGTTAGAATTATGGCAATTTTTGGCAGCTCAAAGACAATTCTGGTGGGCTCAGAAATAAGTGAGAAGAGCTATAGAGAAAGTATCATCTTTGAAAATACCTCGGATGGGGCTGAGCCCGGGTGGCGTAGTGGTTGTGCGCGAGACTGTGGCCCACTGGGTTGGAGGTTCGATTCCAGCTCCCAGGAGCAAAGGCTGGGCCTCCTACTCCCACCACCAGGGCAGTGATGCCTAAAAAAAAAAAATAAAATAAAGAAAATACCTAGGATGGCAGCAGCAGAATGTTGCTACAAATGTGGTTAATAAATGTGCTTCTTGTGAGGCTTTAAGAAAAAATGATGGGGGCGCTGAGCCCTGGTGGCGTAGTGGTTGTGCGCGGGACTGTGGCCCACTGGGATGGAGGTTCGATTCCAGCTCCACGGAGCAAAGGCTGGGCCTCCTACTCCCACCACCTGAGGGCAGTGATGCCCCGCCCCCCCCCCCCAAAAAAAAAGGAAAAATGATGGGATTGAACAATGGAAGAGCAGTGATGCTTTTTATATAGTAGCAAAGAACTTGTTTGAGTTATAGTCCTTGATGGGACGCAGAATTTATTAGTAATGAACTTGAATCTTTGAGATTTTTCTCTTTGCCACTTATCTGAAAGAAATGGACTTAAAAATAAATTGTAAAAATGAAAACAAAAGTTTAAGACGACTTGAAAAGTCTGTTATATAAAGTAAGGAAACTTTATCATTGAATCCCAAATATGACCTTTCATTGGAAGACTGCAGATTAAATCACATTCTTTTTTTTTTTAATAATATTCTTAAAAGTTACGTGGTTTGTAATAAAAGCTGCAAACAAACCAATTTTATGAAAGTTAGAATTAAGTTAAAACATTTTTGTTCTTTTTTTTTTGGAGGGGCATCACTGCCCTCAGGTGGTGGGAGTAGGAGGCCCAATTTTTGTTCTTTAGTAATGTTATTTAAAATGTAAAGACATTTGGCTCAAATAGCATGTTATTATTTGAAAATTAGAGCTACTTAATATACTCTTATACACACATTGTTAATTTAACTATTTGAAAGTTCTCAACCACTTTGAACATAAAAATCATAATAAAGTTTTTGCTGCTAAAATAATTATACATGTTAATTAAACTCATAGAACTTTAGCATATAATGCTCAAAAAGAGATTTTTACTTGGATGTTGTATCTAGAATGTTTCTGCCTTTATTTGAAAGTGAATAACTTGTCCACATTGCTGATGTCTTATAGATTAGATATAATGGTGGTAACTGCATGGGCTAAAACTACACTTACTATACACACACAAAAATTGCTGAAGTAGACAGTTGAATACACAACTTTATAAAAATAATGGCCAACACCAGAAACTAGATGTTAGCATAGAATAGAGCTGAAAACAATCTTTAAAATCGTATTTTCTATGCTTATTGAGATCTTACAAAGTACCCTTTTTGATAGAATGTGATTATCAGTTGCGCATGAATTTCAAAGTTCCTTGTGAATTAGAAAGTAAAGTGACTAATACCTCTTCCTTATCCACAGTGCAATCTGATTATTATTGTCAAATAATTGTAGTATTGGAAAGCGTATACTGACATTCATGTGACTTTTCTTTGTGTGAACTATGTCAAACCTCAGTTGTTATCAGATGCCTTCAAGTTGATTCCACTTCTCGGCAGCCGTAGCCCTGTGTACAGCAGAAGGAGACACTGCCCAGATCTGGGCTTTGCTCTTTGAACACATTGTTGCAGCCAGAGTGCTTCCCTTTGAGCAGTCACTTTACTTACTGGCATTGAACTGATTGAAACACTAGCAACCTTACAGGACAGGCTAGAGCTTCCCCAGTGGCTTTCCAAGGCTAACTTGTAAAAAAAATCACTTTAGTGGGGCCTCATACAACTCTTAACAATCCATACATCAGTTGAATCAGGCATTTTTATACATGTGTTGCCTCATTCTTTTCTATACGTTTACTTTCTATTGAACCCTTGGTATCATTCTTTTTTTTCTCTCCCTCTCTCTCCCCCACCCTCATAACCCCCTGATAGATTGTGTGTTGATATTTTTTTCATCTCTTACATGACCGCTGTCTCCTTTCCCCCATGTTTTCTGTTGCTCTTCCTTCTGTAGAGGGGTATATAGTTATGTGTCGATCACGGAGATCAGTTCCCCCTCTCTCCTTTCCTCTCCCCTTCCTTCCCCCTACCCTTCTGGTATCACTATTCCCACCCCTGTTTCAGAATTCTGTGTGTTCTGAGTTTCCATCCCTTTCTGTACCTGTGTACATGTTCCATCTAGTCTGAACTGAGAAGCAGCACCGGGGTCATGGTAGGGGGTGCGGGGGGTGAGGAAGCCTCATGAACCAGAGGACTATAGTTTGATCGATGGTTTACTGCGCCCTGGCGACTCATCCCTTCCCAGTTGCCCTTCTGTGGGGAGATTGTTCCCCAAGGCTAATTCTTTTTGGGAGTAGAATGCCTCATCTTCTTTATTTTTGATAGGACAATACTAGGAAGATATTAGATGGTTAAATGTGCTCAGACACATCCCAGGTACTTTTATACATTCTGGCAGTCTCATTTAATCTTTAGAACAATCTAGGGTTTAGGTCTTTTTCTTATCCTCATTTCAAGCTGAATTAAATTAGGTAGCCTAACAAAGGTCACATCTAGTAGGTTGTGGAGACAAGATGTACACTTTAGGCAGTCAGTCTGTTGCCTTTCTTAAAAGAGGAGTTCAAAGGAAGAAGCCCAAGTTTTGTGGAGTCGTGGAAGAAAGCATGTATTCAAGCATTCATGATTAGGAAGTGAAGTACAGTCGGAATGAGAGCCAGTTTTATTTAAAACTGGATGTGTTTGGTCTGCTCTTCACCTGTCATGTGAAGAAGTGACCTTCCTTCCTCATCTTTGATGATAGGAAAAATCCACCTGTCTTGGCTTTGATCCAAAATTCAGTGGTAAGTATTGAATGGAAAGAGCATGGTGAAGGTGCATTGACAATACTTCATTGTTTTTCACTATTGGAAAAATCCGAGTGCATTCTGTAATTTGGTAATTTCCATGACTTCTGGTGTCAGTAAGTGGACATGTTCTTCACTTCTTATTACCTAGGTTTAGGTCTTATTTTTAAGACTCAGGTAGAAGTGACTTTAGACTCTAGTGAGACTCTTGATAAATCAGCAGAACATGACGATAATGTTGACTTAAAGTGAATTAACTGTTCAGAAAAAGGTGTTTGGGATTTCTTGAGTTTTTCCCCAGCTGTAGCTTTAGTAATTTAGCTCTAAGAGTGACTTCTAAGGGCTTTGTAATTGTTTCCCTTTGATGCTGATCATGTTATTTTGTATTTATCTTTCTGACAGGCATGATGGTGTTAGGTATGGTAGGTCCTGTTTGAAGTTCTGAGGATTTGGCATTGAAATGACAGACATGATCTCTTCTGGAGTTCACTTTCTGCTTAAGGAAGATAATGAGGGCTGAGCCCCGGTGGCGTAGTGGTTGTGCGCGGGACTGCGGCCCACTGGGACGGAGGTTCAATTCCAGCAGTGGGGCTGGGCCTCCTACTCCCACCACCAGAGAGCAGTGATGCCGCCCCCGCCCTCCCCCCCCCCCAAAAAAAGAAAGAAAATCGTCAGCAGTAACACTATTGTGGCTTGCAGCCACTAAAGACCATAGTATAAGCTAAGTGGAATGCTGCTTGGCATTCAAAAAATATACTAACCAATGCGTTGTCTTAGGACTTATCCTGTATTTCATTGTATACTTGATTACGTTCAAAATGCTGATAGCTCACTAGAGATAAGTAGATGTTTCAATGTATCTGGGGTGCTGACTGAAAAAGCTATAAGAAATATGCTTATGATATATATATAACTCACCCCCCACCATTTCCTCTGAGTCCCTCCCAAACTGGTCACCTCCTTTCTTTGTGCACCTAATGAACTATATCTTTTTTTTTTTTTTTTTTTTAGAAAAAACAAACTAGAGCATAGGAGGGAATACCATCCCACCCCCCAATCCCCCCTAAAAAAAGAACTGGCAAAAACTTTGTGGGTGTAGTTGTTTGTTTTTTTAAAAACATAATTGTATTAGGGACTCTTACAACTCTTACACCATTCCATACATCAGTTGTATCAGGCATATCTATACATAGGCTGCCATCATCATTTTCTTCTTTTTTTAGATCATTTTATTGGGGGCTCGTACAACTTTTATCACAATTCATACATCCATTCATTGTATGCCAAGCACATTTTTTGCCATCATCATTCTCAAAACATCTGCTTCTCGAGATTGCTGGGCGTAGTTTTGAGCAACTCAGTCTGAGTTGTTAGTGTATCCAGTTGCATCTCTTAGGAAGGTTCTCTCTGGTCATAGTGAATTTTTTGTGAAAGCAGGTTTACTCAAACCTTGTTTTTTTTGTGATGGCTGATTTAAGAGACTAGCGGGTGATGGTAAACATTTCTTACTCAGGAAAAATGCTGCAGAAGCAGTTGTGATGTTGAACATAGCTTACTAGGGCAGTGCTATGGGAAAAACTCAAGTGTGTGAGTGGTTTTCTATTTTCGACCCATAGTGGTTCATTTGGAGTACATTCTACCAAGTCAGTCTATTAATGAAGCTTTCTATTTACAGGTTCTAAAAAGATAGCGTTACTGTATGACAAAATTTGTGGCAGACTGGGGACTGGTTTTTACCACCATGACAAAGCACCTCGTCATGCAGCAATCTCAGTGCACCAGTTTTTGTCAAAAACAGCATGTCTCTCTTGTCCCATGTACGTTACTCACCTGACCTCACTCTGTGTGACTTTTTATTCCCTCGAATAAAGAGGGACATGAAAAAAAAATTCTGGCTATTTGATGACTTAGAGAAAGCAAAGAAATGGTGGTGGGGGTGGGTATGCTGTCAACCATCCAAACAGATGCATTTGAAAAATGTTTTCAAGAATGCAGTCGCATAGTTGATAAATGTATTAAGTGTTATGGAGAGTACTTTGAAGACGATAAGGTTGTTTTGTAAAAAAAAAAAATTTAAGGGCTGAGCTCCGGTGGCGTAGTGGTTGTGCGCGGGACTGCGGCCCACTGGGATGGAGGTTCAATTCCAGCAGTGGGGCTGGGCCTCCTACTCCCACCACCAGAGAGCAGTGATGCCCAAAAAACAAAACAAACAAACAAAAAATTTAAATACATAACCGCATTTTTCAGACCATAAGACATACCCAGTTTTTTTTTAAATCAGTTTATCGGGGGTTCACACAACTCTTATCACAATCAATAAGTACATCAGTTATGTGCAGGCCACATTTGTACATTTGTTGCTATCATTCTTGAAACATCCTCCTTCTACTTAGGCCCTTGGTATTAGCTCCCCATATTTCCCCTCCCTCTCCACTCCTTCTCCCTCTGGTTGTTTTTAAAAAAGATCTTTAAAAAATCATTTTATTGGGGGCTCGCACATCACCATCATCATTCACTGAACATCCGCCTTTCTGCTCCAGCCCTGGACATCAGCTCCTCATCAACGCACCCTGTTTTTAAAGCAGGAAAACAAAACAGAAAAATACTCTCAACCAAATAGTACCAGTAGACTAAAATATTTATTAAAACAAAATACGGTAATATTTAACAGCATGAACTCACCAGTGGTGTTAAGAACCATCATCACTTTCATTAACAAATGAGGGAAGCAGTGCGCTCTGCCAATCATGTGACCTGACTGACGGTGAGACTCCAGAAGGCAGGACTGCCCCGGAACACACAGCAATCCACAGCATGCAAACAGCAGAGGACAGTAACTGGGTGCATGGGATCATAAACAAATGTTTTAGGGTACCACATCTTTGGACCATAAGGTGCACCCTCACTTTTCCCCCACTTTGGGGGTGGGGTGGGGAGTGCATCTTACGTTCTGACAAATACGGTAGCATTGAAAAAAAAATCTGTGGGTTTTTTTTTTTGGGGGGGGTGTACTTCCCTTGTTTGTGATTATTCATTGCATTTGAAGAATTCTTCCCCATTTAGTAAGTCTTCCTCTACAATTAGTGCTCCGCATCTAGTACCTCTCAAGAAATATATCAGTATGAAACGGAAATATTTTCCAATTATGGAACTGATTACAAAAGCTTTTGATTTTACTCTCGTGAGTTTTGGGGGATTTTTTATATTTAAGCTTGAACTTGAGTAACCTATGTGAAGAATCCCATGTGAAAACTAATTATTTTTTCTGGGGTTTAAAAAATGGCCAAAAGGTCAAATTTTAGAGCCAGAGAGAAAATCTTGTTGTCAAGGAGGTCCTGTTATTCATAACGAAAACTGATTTTTGTCTTCTACACAACACTTAGGGAGAGTAGGTTATAGAAATCAGACTTTTATGCCGAAACTAAATTTACAAACTTCAAAACAAGCTAGGGAGCCCAAGCCAGTTATCCCGATCAATAGCTAAGTGGACTGGATGGATGCCATCTTTGTTTAGAATTTAGCTGATATCCTTCTGGGCTGTGGGGCTGCCTGTGTTTGGAGGACCAGCTCTGACATTGTTCTCTTCTGGATGCATAATAGACCAACTCCCAGCCTCACTAGACTGGGACTAGGTAAGTAATACTTTTATTGGAGAAAAAAGCAGGCTTAGGGACAACTTTAAATTCATGTTCTGGATTCTTTATCAGTCAGTAGGAATCATTTGTGGTTTACCTGAAGTAGTAATGAATGTGGGAACTAACTGGATAAATACGCCATTAAGTCAGTTGGAAAGTAGTGATCCAAAGAGTTTTTAATACTAGTTTAACTAGCATTTATGGGTACGGTGCTATTCAGTGAGTTTATTGGCTCCAAGTGTAAATGCTCCTGATCCTGTCATCTTTATTTAAAAGTTTAACCTAGCTTACAAGGAAGTCAAATTTGTTTCTATTTTAATTTTTAAAACCGTTTACAGCAGAACCTTATCAGTTGTAAACCTTTTTTTTTCTTTGTGATGCACCTTTACATTTCAGATTTGTAGATTTGCACCAGCTACTTCCTGCCTTGTGATCTGACATCAAAACATTTTAATTGATTTTTCTGGATGGTTAACAAGAGCCAAATCAGTAAATATTGTTGTTAGTTTCCATTTCATCAGTTCCAATTCATGATGACTGCACGTGTGCAGAGTAGATTTTCAAAACTGACCTTTTGGTAGCAGTTTGCCGGGCCTGTCGTCCGATCTTCCTCTGGGTGGATTCAAACCATCTACCTTCCATCTAATAGTCGATTGCCCAGCTAACTGCACCAATGAATATTACCAGATTGTAGTGAGATAAGAGCATAGATTATAGTAAGTTAATGCCCAGCAATTTCTGGGGTCTTTATAAATTTGAATTTGATATCCTTACCGAAGAATAATGCCTTAAATACCTCCCCCAATATCTTATTTAAAGTTTCTCAAACATAAAAGAAGAGTTGAGGGCTGAACCCTGGTGGTATAAGTGGTTGAATATGGAACTGCAGCCCGTTGGCACTTCAAATCCAGTGGCGGCTCTCAGGAGTGGCACTGGCTAGCGTCCACAATCACCAGAGGCAGTGATGCCCACAAAAAAAAAAAAAAAGTTGAAAGTTTTACAGTAGATATCTATAATAATTACAACCCAGGACTGAGCCCTAGTGGCCTAGTGGTTGTGTGCGGGACTGCGGCCCACAGGGTTGACAGTTCAAATCCAGCAGCAGCTCTCCAGGAACAAGGCTGAGCTTCCTACTCCCATCAGGGCAATGATGTCACACACACACACACACACACACACACACACAAAATACAGATTGTTGAACCTAAAATTCACTCTGGGGTGGACCTAGAAAATTGCATTTTTAAATAAGCAGCCCAGATGTGATTTTAGTAAACATTATAGCTTGAGAACTACTATTTTACCTTACTAAAAGAAAAACCAGTAGAAGATGGGACTAAAATGTAATATAGCCACGAATGACAATCACTGGCCTGGGAGTTAAATCACCGAGTTGTGCTTTATCATGTAACCTTGGCACAATCATGTATCCTTTTGGATTTCTGAGTTCTCTTCTATAGAAAGAGGACACCTCCCAGAGTTGCTATGAGGTCAAAGCCTTAAACTCGCTTAGTGTTGCATTCGGAGTCAGGCAGATCCAAGTTCAGATTTCAGTTTTTTTCTCCTGATTTGCCTCATGCTACCTTTATGATCCTGAACAAATGGCTGGGTGTCTGTTGTCCATCCCTGTGTTACCAATCCTGGTCTCAGCTTGTCATGACTGAGAAACAACAACAGGTTGACATTGGTTCATCAAGCAAGGAGCAAATCAGGACTAGAATCATCAAGGCAAGCTCCTGAAAAAAATATTTACAGTTTTTTTGGGGGGGGGGGGCCGGACATTACTGCCCTCTGGTGGGAGTAGGAGGCCCAACCTTGCTCCTGGAGAGCTGCTGCTGGATATGAACCGCCAATCCAGTGGGCCACAGCCTTGCACACAACCACTACGCTACTGGGGCTCAGCGATTTACAGGCTTATACCAGGAAGTAAATTGAGGCAATTATGAAAATGTAACATTTCTAAGGAATGATAGTGGATCTGCCTTAAGGTAGGGTTATGGTTCATGACCAGGAAATGGCTTATTAGACTCTTCCTTTTGAAATGTTTTCTGAGTTGAGCTGATCGTGTCTTTCCAGCAACTTTTGGCTCCTTGACCAAACTTTCTTATTCCAGGATGACCTGATAGTTGTGTCTGTTCTTTTTGCACATGTTTAGTTATCCAGATCTGATCATAAATACTTTGATTACTGTGGTCAGATATGTCCTAGAAGGAAAAGGGCCCCAAAGAGACAAGCTATCAGGAAGGAAAGTACAGGTTAATGATGGACAATGTAAGAGGCATATATTTCAACATCCTCTGACATCTCTCTATGTCTTAAAGGTAGGATCATTAGACAAACTGGAGTTTACAGCATTACACAAGACTGAACAAGTTGGGGAGTGATTAAGTGAGCCACATGGAAAAGGGATGGAGGTCATTGTTCAGTACCTACTACCAGTTGGATGAGAACATCAGTCTGAATTTGCCTCTGAACTCACAGGTTTGGAAGGGAGGAAGTGTGGACTGATATCCCTTTGGAGGCATCATTTTTAAGTTACACTAATGTAGTCTAGAAGATACAGATTTGACATCCAAATTAAGAATACAAGGTCTCAAAAGGAAAATAATGGTATGATTCCGACTGGTCCTATCAGAGGAGAGATAGGCAAATGTATGCAGACCTGATTAAGCAGTACTCATATCCTGATTTACATTTTCTCGGTTGAATTTGTGTAGCAAATCAGCTGAATACTACATTTACTCTAAAGAGAAAAGAGACTTTAAATTGAAGAAAAGGCATATCACTAAGTCTTAAACCAGACAAAGACTGACCATTTGAATGAGAGAGACAATTAGCAATCATAATGATAGCGAAAGAGTCACAGAAATGTAGCCAAAGGGACACTCACAAAACCATGATTGATAGCATAGTGACACATCATAATCACAGGATTATAGAGGGGGGGAAAGGAGTTACAAACAATATTCTAGATGGAAAAGTTTATAAGTTTGGTTCTAGGCTCTCAAACCAAGGCAATAAGGGTAATATGGCCATTTGGGTTCTGCTACCCCAAATGTCATCAAGGGCATACCCAAGCAGAGTCCCTAAGGGCTAGGCTGCTCTTCCCTGGGCTAGCGAGGGGGGTGATAGCAATCTATTTTTCATACACATGCTTGAGGACAAAGCTTTTTGCATTGTTCAGTGATCAAAACTCAATGGAGGCAGAATTAAGTGGAGACTCAAAAGAGGTTTAAGCCTTTCACTGTACACTATAAACTATTCTTCCACAAACTTAGAGTTCAGAATTAAAGCTCTTAATATACCTCCTCCTCTGACCATGGATTTTATTTAAAATCCTTTGTTCACACTTAGGCTGGTGTGCTTCTTCCATCTGTGCTAGCTGCCACCTTCCTTAGATGGCCACTTTTATAAGCCTTTAATTACCCAGACACTATTCTTTCTGATATTACAGCATTATCTGATTCCTTTACCTTGCTTTGTTGTATCTCTTATGAGGATAACTTCTGAGCAGGTTTACATCATAAGATCTGATGATTTTTAAATAATAGATTTATTAATAGATATATTTTTAAAAGAACATAATTTTTTTAAATCATTTTATTGGGGCTTGTTCAACTCTTAACACAAATCATCCATCCTTCCATCGTGTCAAGCACATTTGTACATTTGTTACCATCATCATTCTCAAAAAATTTTTTTCTTCTTGAGTCCTTGGTATCAGCTCATTTTCTCCCTCCCTCCCCAAACCCTCTCCCTCATGAGCCTTTGATATTTATAAACTAATTATTATTTTGGGCTGAGCCCTGGTGGCGCAGTGGTTGTGCGCGGGACTGCAGCCCACCGGGACGGAGGTTCAATTCCAGCAGTGGGACTGGGCCTCCTACTCCCACCACCGGAGAGCAGTGATGCCAAAAAAAAAAAAAAATTAATTATTTTGTCATATCTTACACTATTCAACACCTCCTTTTATCCACTTTTCTGTTATCTTTCCCCCAAGAGGGGGTTATATGGTTCTCCCTTTTAATTGGTTCTCCCTTTCTACCCCACCTTCACTCCATCCTCCCAGTATCTCCACTCTCTCAATATTGGTCCTGAGGGGTTTATCTGTTCTGGATTCCCTTTGTTTCCAGTTCCTATCTGTACCAGTGTACTCCTTCTGGTCTAGCTGGATTTGTAAGGTAGAATTGGGATCATGATAGTGGAGGGAGGAAGCATTAAAAAACCAGAGGAAAGTTGTATGTTTCAAGGTTGCTGCACTGCACCCTGACTCGTCTCCTCTCCACCACCCTTCTGCGATGATTCTTATTTTAAGGCGTAGGCTTTAAGATGCGAGATAAAAAACATTCATAGAATATATTTTGTTCATATATCTGTGGTCAGTTTCATAGACAGCATATTAACTTTCTAAGAAATAATAACAGTCACCTCCATGTAATGCTGGATAATTCTAATAAAAAATGCATTATTACTGTGGCTCACAGTAAAACATTTTGGCTAAAATATGTGGAATGGTTCATTTAATTCAGGTAGCCTAAAAGCATGAGACCTCGATTACTGAAAATAGCAAATTAATTCAGTTAAAAATATGATTACCAAAATTATACAGGCTGAGTTCTCCCCTTGTGGGAGTGGTCTACATAAGAGATATTAAATGTTTTTACACCCTATGGGGCAAACTGTGCTTGTCAGTTCATGCACTACACTAAATGATGTGAAGTTCCCTTCCTAGAAACAGACTAAGTGAGGGTTACCCTCACATATTATCCCCTTCTCTGGGTCATGAACTTCCACAGAAATTCACTGATTACCATGGTGGAACTGTCTTACCAAATTAGGGTAGCTGTAGGGCAGAGTTATATTGGGGAATCTGGTTACCCCTTCTTAAAAACAGCAACAACAAAAACAAACTGAAGCAAGACATCCTCAGTTTTAAAATAATGTAACATGGGCTGAGCCCCTGTGGCGTAGTGGTTGTGCGCGGAACTGCGGCCCACTGGAACGGGGGTTCAATTCCAGCAGTGGGACTAGGCCTCCTACTTCCACCACCGGAGAGCAGTGATGCCCAAAAACAAACAAACAAACAAAAATAAAATAATGTAACACAGAAAAGGGACGAAATGACGGTTTAGTTGCCAGCATTCAACAGGCACATCATAACCTTGTCTTGGAGACTAAATAAACCTGTTCTAAACTGACCTGTTCTAAACCTAAATAGCTAGTGTGATTTTCTTGTTTAGAGTCTAACTCTAAACATGCTGGCTTTTTTCAATAGAGAACAGTGCTCATAGGAAAGTGGTCTACTACTTTTTATTCAATTAAAAATGGCTTGTAGGCACCAGATTTTTATTCGCTTATTTTTCCAGGCTGAAAGATTAAAAGGATATTTAGGGTCAGTGGCCTACAAGGGTTACCCTTCATGAAAGGTAGAAGTAGAACAGAAATATTAGCAACAATATTGGGCCACATATCTGAAAATAACCCACAAGACCAAGACCTGAAGTCTCCATTCCAAGAACAACAAAGTTTATGAAGTGTTGAGTCTGTACTAAAGCAGTTACATTCTGTGAAACTTCAGGTTGTATATATTAACAGGGACACCGAAACACTTATCTATTAAGACACAAAGCTCTAAGGCTGAGCCCCGGTGGCGTAGTGGTTGTGCGCGGAACTGCGACCCACTGGGATGGAGGTTCGATTCCAGCTCCACGGAGCAAAGGCTGGGCCTCCTCCTCCCACCACCTGAGGGCAGTGCTGCCCCCCCCCCCCCCCCCCAAAAAAAAAAGATACAAAGCTCTTTGTTTAGAAACAGAAGAAAATCTTAGTATCTTTCTAATTTTTTATTTATTTTTTAAGTTAAAAATTGTTTTATTGGGGGCTCGTCTATCGTTTTTCACAATACATAAATAAATTATGCCAAGTACCTTCACATGTTCATTGCTGTCGTCATTCTCCAAGCACCCACCTTTCCCCTTGAGTCGGCTTTTCCATCCTTTCTATCATTCTAATTTTTAAACCATATGAAACTTTATTAGCTTCTCCAGTCATGGTTTTTAAAATAATCTGATAAGTTTAATAGGAAATTTCAAACTGAGAGTCATAACTAAGCTGATTACTCAAAACAATGTAGGAAAAGAGTAGTTTCTTGTATCCAAAGAATAGACCCTTAATATACTCACAATATTCCCATAGAAAAGACCTATAGAAACAGTCTGTTCAGTGGCTAATTCCTCTTGTTGATGAATTTTAGATTAGTTGTAATTCATGAACCCTATCACCTTCCACAGTTTCTGGAAATCTTGATTTAGTTTGGTGGGTTCCATGTTCAAAAATATCAGTCCTTTTTAGAAGCCCAATATCTTTCTGTTGGAAATTTTTGGTCAGGTTGTTTTAGCAAAAACTTACCTATAGATGGCAGAACCTAATGTGGTCATTGCTAATTCATAATATTTTAAAAAGAAAATACCTGATGGGAATTGCAGAGCCAAGGCAAAGGCAAATAAGCTTAACTGGGAACCAGAAGGAACAGCAACCAACCACCCAAACTCACTTCCATTGAATCCATTCTGATTCATGGTGACCTGTAGCACAAAGCAGAACTGCCCCTTTGGGTTTCCGAGATGGTAAATCTTTATAGCAGCAGAAACCCTCATTGTTTTCCTGTGCAGTGGCTGCTGAGTGCAGACTGCTGATCTGGTGCTTAGCAGCTGAATCCATAATCCATGATGCCACCTGGCTCCTTAGATTAAAAACACACAAAAACAAAAAATATAACAATGATCAACCTGAGCTTTGAAAGGTTTCAGATAAAAGCTAAACTGATAAGTTACTAAACAACTGATTTAAACTTGAAAAGAAAGCATCTAGATTTAGTTTAGTCATTAAAATAATTAAATAATTAAATTATAACCTTTTGAGTAAAAATACTTTTGTTATTTTTCATGAAGTTTTAAATTGTTGGGAATTTTTGATAATCTGAGAACTAATGCATGAGTTTCAAAGCTGTGTGGTTTGATGAACTTGCCCCACCTTGCCCTGGAAGCCATATATATATATATATATATATATATATATATATACACACACACACACACACACACACATATATATATATATATATATATATATTTTTTTTTTTTTTTGTTGGGCATCACTGCTCTCCGGTGGTGGGAGTAGGAGGCCCAGCCCCACTGCTGGAATTGAACCTCCGTCCCAGTGGGCCACAGTCCCGTGCACAACCACTATGCCACCGGGGCTCAGCCCGCCATATATATTTTTAAAATAAACCAGTAATCAAAGAAAGTTTCATTATTTCAATGACAAATTATTTTGTCTGTGCTATTTATGTATATTTATTTTCTAATCCTTTTATTGGGAGATCTTACAGATATCATAACATTCTATAGTTCGATCACATCAAGCAGTATTGTACAATTGCTACAACACTCAGTCTCAACATTTTCTTTCTTCTTGAACTCCTTGATAGCCTATCTCGCTTTGTCTCTTCCCTACCCCCCAGGAACCCTTATTTTTTTTCTCCTCATTGTAGCTTTTTGTCATATCTGATACATCCAGTATATCCATTCACTTTCACTTACAGTTTGGCTCAATCCCATTGAGTGTGGCTATATTGTGCTGTTTAATATTAAAGCTTCTCAACCACAACAGAACCCCACTTAAACTGGTACACTTTAGTCAGGTGGGGTAGAACTCGGACTGCTCACTGACTGAATCGCGTCATTACAGACTCACAGCCACCCTGCAGGACAGGGCAGGACTGCCCCTGTGAGTGCTACAGGAGCAGAAAGCCTTGTCTTCTCCCATGGAGCCATTGGTGGCTTCTGAACTGCCAGGCTTACAGACTGCAGCCCAACTTGAAAGTGCTATGCCATTATGGTTCTGTAAAATGTTGACTGCATCAAGTAGATATTTTAATGAATGTTGTAAACATTGCTCCCCTTGACTATCTCTGTAATAACTTTTTAAAAATTCATTTTATTGGGGGCTTGTACAACTCTTAGCAAAATGCATCCATCCATTGTGTCAAGCACGTTAGTGCATCTGTCGCCGTCATCATTCTCAAAGCGCTTTCTGTTTACTTGAGCCCTGGGCGTCAGCTCCTCATTCCCGCCCACTCTTTTATCCACCCTTCCTTGCTCCCTCACGAATTCTCGATAAGTTATAAATTTGTGTTTTTCTTCATGCCTTACACTGTCTGATGTCTCCCTTCGCCCGCTTTTCTATTATCCACCCCCTAGGGAGAGGGTTAGATGTGGATCATTGTGATCAGTCCCCTCTTTCTACCCGACCCCCCCTCTCCCTCCCCCCCAGTTTTCAGTTCTTACATTATTGGCCCCGAGGGGGTTTGCCTGTCCTGGATTCCCTGTGCTTCCAGTTCTTATCTGTCTGTAATAACTTTTTCAAATGGAGAAAATGAACCCACCTCGTAGCATATCAGAATCTAGTGCTATCTTTTCTCTAAAAATAACAAAAGCATGTGAACTTCAAATTACAACAAACAAAAAACTCCAACCTCACAGTCGTCAAGTTAAAGCTGAGCGATAGAGCTCCTGTCTTAGGGGACAGAATCAGCCCTAGTGTGTTCCCAAGACCGTAACTGTTTGCAGGAGCAAAAAGCTCCATCTTCTCCCCCAGAGCTGCTGGCGATTCCAAACTGCTCACCTTGCCGTTTGTAGCCCAGCACGTCACCACCGCATCAAAATTATAACAAGGGTTTCATTTGACACCAGTCAAGACTTTAAAATTATGTAATTATGTTGAATTCCTGCTGAAATAAAGTTTAATCATTTTAAGGTTTTTTTTTTAAAACACTTACTCTAAATTTAGCTTTTCAAAAGTAAAAGAAAAAAAGGGGCTGAGCCCTGGTGGCCTAGTGATTGTGTGCGGGACTGCGGCCCACAGGGTTGACGGTTCAAACCCAGCAGCAGCTCTCCAGGAGCAAGGCTGGGCTTCCTCTTCCCACCGGGGCAATGATGCCACGAAAAAAAAAAAAAAGTCTACATTCAATTAAAAACTCACAGTCCTGGTTTGGTGGTGTACGGAGGAGTTTGGGCAGTGACTTAGTGAGTAGATACAGTACACCTTTCTGCTGGACTGAGGCCTCTAGGCACAGTGGAAGCGCTAGTGCTGCTTGTCGCTTAGCTGTGTCACCAGTGCAGTGATGGTGCCCTTGAAGGAATTCCATTGTCATTTTTTTTTTTTTTTTTGCCTCACTGCCCTCAGGTGGTGGGAGTAGGAGGCCCAGCCTTTGCTCTGTGGAGCTGGAATCGAACCTCCATCCCAGTGGGCCGCAGTCCCGCGCACAACCACTACGCCACCGGGGCTCAGCCCTCCATTGTCATTTTTAAGGGACTGAGGCAGATCATAAGTCAGAATCGACTCAACAGTTTTAGTTTTGGTGTAGAGGTGGGCAGAATGAATTTACATGGTCTTCTGTTCTCTAGAAAAAGCAGAACTCCCCCTGGGAGTTGCAAATAGAATACTCTCAGGTTCATCCTAACCTGGACTCTGCTGGTCGAAAAGTCACTTGATTAGTTCAGTTCATTAGTAAGCCTCATTCTAAGAGGACTAGGCCATTAAGCACACAGAAAGTAGTTAGTGCTGTGTCTCACATTTGGCACCCCATATCCTGGAGGAGAAGCTTGCTGGTAGAACTTTCTGACACTCTAGGTAATCCTAAATTGGTTTTGTGTTTGAAAGAAGACCTTTGAGGGAGTTTAAACTTGATTTAGGTTTCTTCAGAGTCAATTGAAAATGCACTCAGGGCCTCTTGTGGGAATTGAGAATCAGCAACTAGGCCTTTCAAGCAGTCGTCTCATCACTAGGGGCAATCGCTTACCCGGGACGTGGGGTGATTTAGCTTTAACTGTGGGGAAAGGCTGGGCCTCCACACTTCTAGTGGCATCTTGCTTATGCTGGGCACATCACTTTGGTCTCAGTTTAGAAGACCAACCCTTGTTTTGCCACTTGTCCTTTTTGGGGGCTCCCGAGGACTTACCTTAGGGAGGTGACTTACTCCAAAAGGTTACATGTGAGTGCCCTCCGGTTCTCCTTTGCTCATGCTTGATCTCTGATACTGAAAAACTTTTAAAAAATAATCCTTTACATATTGGGAGGTAAGTTTCTCTTGCAGCTTCCGGAGTTTTCTTCCTGCATCAGGGGGCACTCTGCGTGCACCAGTCTACTGCTCCTTTGGCTTT
Organism: Nesogale talazaci; assembly: GCA_004026705.1. NCBI lineage: Eukaryota > Metazoa > Chordata > Mammalia > Afrosoricida > Tenrecidae > Nesogale > Nesogale talazaci. Next base: position 12,783 of record PVJH01020596.1, on the reverse strand, counting down.
GCCTGAAAATGGGTCCAACTCATCTGGGTTAAGCAGGGTGCTGAGTAAAATCTGAAAATCACTCCTAGTTGTGGTTAAAGTATTGGAAAATCAAGTTTGAAAAATTCCTGAATTCTGAGTCTTCTTTGTACCCTAAAGTGTGCATTTTCCAATTGTACCAATCAGAAGTAGCAAAGGAGACATGGATTCTGATGGAGGTCCCATATGGCCTAATGTTGAATGGAGGGCTTGCTGAAGAGGGGCTTTTCCTAAATATGTCCCTACTTGGCTCTGTTCAAGGTCCAGGTCAGAATCCAGTAGCTGTTTGCTTGCAAGACACCACAGATCTTCAAGGTGCCATAGTTAAAACAGATGAAGCCTTACCTGAAAAGTCCCAGCTTGCCTCTTTCACTTTCAGAAGTCCTCCTTGGCGCGTCTGCGAGGATGTCGGCTTAGACTGTTGCCAAGGTGCGGTGGAGCCAGTCAGCCTGGGGTTCTGAGGGGTGAATCTTCCCGACTGGCTCCACATAGACAAAAACCGGGACGGTGACCGTGAAAGGGGAAAGTGTCACTTTGGTTGTCTCAAGCAAGGAGCAAGCCATGACTAGTCACCAAGGCAGGCTCTTGAAAAGACTCGTTTCGTACTATATACCAGGGAGTAAATTGAGAGGATTATGAATATGTAACAGACTTGTGAAGAACAGTCATGAGTAGGGTTACAGTTTATGACAAGGAAATGGCTTGTTGGACTGCTGACTGTCATGTGTCTTCAGAGTTGGGCAGGTCGTGTCTTCCCAGAGATTTTTGGTTCCTTGACCAAAGTACTTTTATTCTGGGGGCACCTAAAGCTTGTGACTGCCCTTTTTGCACATCTTCAATGGGTCAGATCTAATCATAGCTACTATTTGTTTGTTGTGATAGGATACTTCCCCAGGAGGAATGGGCTCAGAAGAGAGGAAAATGCAGGTTAATTATGGGCAATAATATCAGGAAGATAAATACAGGTTAATTATGGGCAATAAAAGCAGTACCGGGGTGGCGCAGTGGTTGTGCACGGGACTGCGGCCCACTGGGATGGAGGTTCAAATCCAGCAGCAAGACTGGGCCTCCTACTCCCACCACCAGAGGGCAGTGATGCCCCAAAAACAAACCAAGAAAAGCAGTACCTGTTTATTTCAGCATCCTGTGGCAATATCCTAAGGGTAGGTTCCTTGGGGCAAGCTATGGAATCCACAGCATTACACAGGACTACGCAGGTTGGGGAGTAGTCCCACTGTAATGTGAAGTACTCCAGAGACATGTGGAGTACAAAAGTAGCAGCCACATAAAGGCGACAAGAAATATGCGAGGTGATGTTTGTAAAAAGTACATGATAAAAAAAAAAGTACATGATGTGTGTGTGTTTCATTGATGTTAACTGTTAGTGCTTAAACAAAACCAAACAGCATCAGAATCCAAAGGCGTAATAAATGTATAGCGTGACACTTGGGGAATGTGCTGCTTTTTGTGTATAAAAAGGTAATGCGATTATATGAAAATGTAATAAGGGGCTGAGCCCCAGTGACGTAGTGGTTGTATGCGGGACTGCGGCCAACAGGGTTGGTGGTTTGAATCCAGCAGCAGCTCTTCAGGAGCAAGGCTGGGCCTCCTACTCCCACCAGGGGGCAGTGATGCCCACAAACTTCCCTTCCCCCAAAAGAAAAAGAAAATGTAATAACAATTTGTAAATTATTAAGGGTTCATGGGGGGAGGGGAGGGAAGGGAAATGTGGAGAGCCTAAGTGGAGGGAGGATATTTTGAGAGTGATGGCAACAGGTGTGCAAATGTGGCCTGCATACAATTGATGTATGTATGGATTGTGATGGAAGTTGTATGAGCCCCCAATAAAATTATTTATTAAAAAAAGGGGGGGGGTGAAGAAGCGCCTATACCAAGGGCTCAATTGGAAAATATTTGGAAATGAATATGGCAATATGTGTATAAATATGCTTGATACAAATGATGTATTGAATGTTAAAAGAGCTGTAAGAGCCCCCAATAAAATCATTGGGGAAAAAAAAGAGAGATCTTGGAAGAGAGAAGAATTTGAAGAGAAAAGTTTGTGTGAATGCCCCTGACAATGGCTTCTTGTCTGGTAACCAATATATTCAGAAGGTGTGGGATGAGAATGAACTGAACATGTGGTCCTGGTTCAGATTAAGTGTTGGTCTTATGAACATGTGGCCTAACCTGGGATACTAAATTGTAGACTAATGGAATTGTCAGGAAGATAATCTTATACGTCTTTTTCTGGAAACTGCTCATCAATGCAGATCAGTGAGTTGAAGGTCCTATGATGATCAAGCACGGGTAATATCAATTTTTAAAATTTCTCAGTAGTTACATTTCTGACATTCAAAATTGCTTAAAAGAGTATTATTCTTGCAGACTAACTTCTTTGATAAGTAAATTTCTGGCCAAATATTTCACTGCTTTTAATATATTTGTTAATTTGTCTTGATAGGTTGTTTCTTTTTTTTTTTAATGAGTTTAAATGGGGCCACTTTATCACATTTGTAGCCTTTTCTTTTTTGTCTTTCTCAGTCTGGTAGTGCACCAATGAAGAGCCTTTGGAGTCTGTAACGCATGTACTGGAATTGACCTTAGCTCCTCCATATGAGACAATGGCCCAACAAACAAATATAGGGGCACTCCTCTCCATGCTGGATTCCTCTAAGCTGGATGTGCGAGATGACGTAACAACTGTCTTTAAAGATAACCTCAATTCTGGTAAGCAAAATAATAAAATGTTTTGTTTATCTACTAATCAGAAGAGATTGACCTAGACACAAATAATGCCTTGATGATAAATTTTAATTTTCATCTTTAGATCAGGGCTTTTAAAACACCAAAAAACGATTAAGCATGAATTTGCTATATATGAGGGGGTACCCCCCTGTGTTAGTCCAGGTAGACTAGAGGAACAAATTTCATAGACTCGCATATGGATGTAAGGAAAAAGTTTATATACAGGAGGAACAGGACATTGAGAAAACATTATAGTCCCGTCCAGTTCAAAGTCGTAAGTCCGATATTAACCCATATGCCTGAAATCAATCTATAAAGTCTCCTTCTGACTCACGAAGTCACAGGTCAGTGGGTGCAGAATCTCGGCGCTGGCAGGGGTCTCCACATGGTTCCTTGCTTCCAGGGCTCAGGGTCCATCAATAGCAGAAGCAACTCATTGCTGACAGAGGTCTCAGCTTCAGAGGTCTGGCTCCATCAGGGCAAAGCCGTGTGGTCTCTTCACCGGCTCCTCCAGCTTCTCAGACGCTGTCATCTTGTCTTCTGTGATTCAACGTCTCTGAGACTAACTCCCAACAACTGGGGAAGATAGCTTCTCATCTTCACAAGGGAAATATCTTGAGATTTCCCAGAAGTCTCAGGAGAAAGTCATGCCCCCATAGAGGCCTCATTGGCTACTCAGTGGCTATCTCCAGATTAACAGGCTAGACTCCACTCCTACATCTCAATCATAAAATTAACATAAGCACATGACTGCCACACCTTCAACCCTCCAAGATGGAATTTTTCGTCACATACTGTTACTCAATCATTTCAGAACTTTTAAATAGAAAGCTTGATTAACAATCTGACCTGGCTAAACAAACTCCAAATGCACTATTATCAGAGGAATGCCAGCCTCTGATATATACATCCCGGATCCAGTAGGTGCACTTGTTCTTTTTTTGGGGGCGGGGGCATCACTGCCTTCTGGTGGTCGTGGGAGCTACCCAGCCCTGCTCCTGAGAGCCGCCACTGGATTTGAACCACTAAACCTGCGGGCCACAGTCCCCCACTCAACCACTTTTGCCACCGGGGCTCAGCCCCCAGTAAGTGCATTTGTACAGTGATAATTATTATTTATTGTAGTAAAGTTATAGTGAACATGAGAGAGAGAGAAATCATAAGAGTCAGACATATATAACATCATGGTAGCATGCTCACCTCCACCTATGGGGCCCTGTCCACATGGAGACAGCGAGTGGGGGAAGGGATTACATGATGGAGAGGGACTGAGAGCATACGGTGCTGAGGGGCAGGAGAGAGAGGTAGGAGAGAGAGGTCCTCTATCTGATGTCCAATCCTTATATACCCTCTGGAGCCATGCCCAGCCCCCAATTACAGACAAGGACATACATCCCAGGAAGGGGTTGTGCCATGTGCACACGTTATAGGAAAGGGAGCTATCGAGGTCCCATGTGACAAGACCAGACCTCAGACTCCTGGATGTGGCTAAACAGGTTACACTAGAGATCATGAACAACAGCATGTGAATCCACCCACAGGCTTCAAGGGAAGGGAACCATCATCCTAACAGCAGGGGAGTCAGCTCTATTATGAGATACACAATGGCCTCAGATAACTGGGAGCTTAGGGAGAATATCTTACTACTGACTTCCAATGAAATGCTGGCAAATAGTTTGCTTAATATTTTGGAGTATATAGTTGTGGAAAAATCCTGTCTTTGTCCCACACAGTATCACTCACATAAAAAAAAAAAAAACCCAAAACAAATGAGCATCATCTTGATCTTTGATTTCACTTGATATTTGGATGAGGTGATGATGGCCTCTTCCACTGCTTGGTTTTGATGTTTGCGTTTGGGATCATAAGTATAGCACCATGTCTCATCACCAGTAACGATCTTGGGGGGAGAAGTCTGGGTTGCTTTGGAGCTGTTCTTTGAAAGCACAGCATGTTTCCACTGAATCCTCTTTTTGCTGATCAGTCAGAATCAAGGGCACAGATTTGCATTGACCCTTCTCATTTCAAAATCTTCCATTAAAATTTGCTGAACTGTAGGGCTTAGCCCTGGTGGCGTAGTGATTGTGCGCGGGACTGCGGCCCACTGGGATGGAGGTTCAGTTCCAGCAGCGGCTCCACAGGAGCAAAGGCTGGGCCTCCTACTCCCACCATCAGAGGGCAGTGATGCCCAAAAAACAAAACAAAACAAAATTTGCTGAACTGAACTAGATAACTTCCCCATCTCTTCAGTGGTCCAATGTTGGTTTTTGAGCACAAGTGCACAAATTTTGTTGACATTTTCATCTGTTTTGTAAGGTGACAGACATACAGAAAGAGGTTTGTCATCATTCAACATTTCACCTTTTTTGAAATGAGAAAACTACTTGGATAATTGAGTTTCTTCCGTAGTGCTGTCCTCGTATGTTGTGTTCAAAATTACAACAGTTTCTGCAGTATTTTTTCTTAGTAGAAAACAAAATTTCACAGCCACACATTGTTGTCTTAAATCATCCATTGCAAAAAAATGAGGTTCCAACAAAACTACTTTTAAGAGGTCAGTGATGCCCCCCCAAAAAACAAACAGACAAACTAAAAACTGCTTTTAGGAAAAGATTCACTGCGACCAGAGAGAACCTTCCCAGCTGGATGCACTCACTCAGAGCAAGTTGCTCAATGCTCATCCAGCGAGAGAAATGTGTACTACAAACCTCTGCCCAGTGGAGCTTTTTCTGTTTCAGGGGTGGCACCCTCTCATGTGTATGTATTCTGAACTTTTGGTGTTGAAAATATTGAGCCCACATACACAAAGAAGTAAAAGAAATAATAAAATCATGTGCTCGTCCAGGTTCAGAGGTTCTGTTCATTCTGTATGTCATTTAACTTTTCTGACTCCTACCCACTCTTGAGTATTTTAGAGCACATCCCAGATTTATTGTCTTCTCTAGGAATAATGTGTTTAATATGTAAAATGCTGTTTAATATGAGATACAAATTTAAATGATAACCCATTTTTGCTTGTTAGGTTGGCCAAAATGAAATACTGATAATAGAAATGGGTAATGTAAGCAGGAGTATAAATTGGTGTTCAGCCTTTTTAAAAGCACATACCATTTGATGCACTTAAAAAAATGTATTTGGTTACAGCCTTGAATGAAGGATAAATCCAAATATCCTTCAGTACATGAGTAGCTAATTACAGAGACCTATAGTAGAACCCCATAAAGGCAGAGAAAAAATGAGATAAACTGTATACTGAAATGGGAACTATATGTAACACATTGTGAAGTGAACCACACAAACTCAACATTAGAATGTGTGTGTGTATGAGAATGAGAGGGAAGACCTTTTTATTTAATGTTAGTAAAAAAGTGGTATTTTGAGGCTGAACCCTAGTAGTGTAGTGGTTGTGTGCGAGACTGTGGCCCACTGGGTGGAGGTTCAATTCCAGCAGCAGCTCCACAGGAGCAAAAGCTCCTACTCTCACCACCAGAGGGCAGTGATGTGATGCCCCCCCTAAAATAGAAAAAAAAGTGGTATTTTTAATGCTTTTGTAAATAGACAAATATGTTTATAATTATTCCGTTTGAATAGATATAAATATGAAGACTTGAATTTTGGGGTTTCATGACAGGAAATTATTTGAGGGAAATGTAGAGTATTTGAAGAGATCCTATTGTAGATGATTCTTTTCTTTGTTGAGACCGAGGACCTATGCTTGTAAACACCTTGGTGGATTATTACCTGGAAACCAATTCTCAGCCAGTATTGCACATCCTGACTACCCTGCAGGAGCCACATGATAAGGTAACTGCTGCCTTGTACCTAAGCCATTCTCTGAGAGCCCTGTGGCATGGCTCGCACAGTGTCCTGTGTGCTCTTGCCCTTTATTCTGTGGGTCCTTGGTGAAGGACCCTGGTGTCCTGAAAACTCTTCACAATAAGTTTCAGAGGCTTCTCCAGATCTTTTTATTAATGCTAATGCTATAATCATACCGCAACAGTTGGACCCATAAGTTACCCGTCTTCAACACTTACGTTGATAGCCTTTTTAGATGTTTTGTTGTTGTTATTTTGATTCCGAGGTGGATTTTAACTTCAAATACATGATTTCTATTTGGAACCAAACTGGCTACCATAGCAATAAGTGGCTGCCTCCTTTCCTGCCTTCAACAAGAAGTCGCCTGTTTGTTCTTCAGAAAAGCACTACGTAGACATTCCCTCCTCTTTCTGCATACCTTTTCTCAGACTTTGTAAATGAGCTGCCAGCTCTCAGGTCAAATCCACAAGTGCTTTATTTGCTCATTTGGTTGGGAAAAAACCCAAACCCTTGGATTTGACCTTAACTTTATATTAAAGGGACGTGTTGGGAGACTGGGGTATGTTCTTTGCTGCCGTAATTGGGATCAACACCCCACGCCACCTGAGGATTTCTTGTTCTTTTGTGTGTTTAGCACCTCTTGGACAAGATTAACGAACACGTGGGCAAAGCCGCCACTCGCTTGTCCACCCTCTCTCTCTTGGGGCATGTGATACGACTGCAGCCATCATGGAAGCACAAGCTCTCGCAAGCCCCGCTTTTGCCTTCTTTACTAAAATGTCTCAAGGTAGGACGCTTGGAAATATTGGCGTGAAATGACTGTACGAGTAGTTTGTGAAATTTTGCACAATTTAAAATAGTCAAGCTCAAGTTTAGCTTTAGAGTTAACAAAAAAAAAAAGAATTTGTTTTCCTTAAAGGTAAGGAATGCTGCTCAGAGTTGTTGGTTGATAAGTTCTCACATGTATGTTCTCTTTATTTGTCCAAGCAAATCTGATAAAATTCTAATCAGATTAGGTCAAAAGTTACATTCTTCCATATCTCTTCCTGTCATCATCGTGTAGTCTTTCCCAAGTCAGAGACACATGGATTTCTCTTTGAGAACCTCCACTGCTTATTTCCCTTTCAGCTAATAGGTATGGTGTATTAGTAGAAGAATGGCTTAAATACTCTTTATCAGTAAAAACATGTTCAGGGTGCAACTATAGTTACGGTTTTGTTGGTAATAAGAACTAATGAATTCAGGGCAGTGATGCCACAAAAAAACAAGCAAAAAACCGAATGAATTATAGTCTTCATCCCCCCAACACCCCTTACTAAACCTAGTGCATTTTTCTACATAGGGAGTGACAACCTAAATAAAACTTCATGGTTTTAGGTTGACCATGACTATTTGCTTAATCTGTTTTAGTGCCTGGACTGGGTTCCTACCTCATAAAATAAGAAAAATGTGCTTAGCATTAACTGCCTGTACCTCACAAAGACATCAACATCTGTACTAGTTTTTGTTCCAGGACGGCCTTACCTGGAGCAAATGGAGTCATCTGATAGACACCATGAGAACTGATTTTTGTCTTTGACAACCAGGGTAGCTGTGCTCTATTCTCCCTAGAGGTGGGCCAAAGGAGTCACATTATCAGGGCATCATAAAATTGTTGACTTAATGCTAAGAATAAAGGAACAATTTGAAACAGCTTGATTTAAAAAAAAAATTAAATTGAGAATAGTATCTCCTTTTGAAACATTTTTTATTTCTTTTTTTTTTGGGGGGGGGGCATCATTGCTCTCCGGTGGTGGGAGTAGGAGGCCAGCCGCAGCCCCGCGCACAACCATTACGCCACCGGGGCTCAGCCCTGTTTTTTCTTTCTTTCTTTTTTTTTTTTTTTTTGGGGGGGGGGAGAGGGAACATAGTTACTATTAGTTCAGATTATAGAAAATACTGTATGAAAAAGGGTAAGCATGGAAAATGATTCATTGACTATTAATCAACTATTCTGTTAGAGTTTTGTGCTACATGAACCTTGGTTAGTTGTTTTTTTTTTGCTGGAAGTAATTATTTACATAGTACTACGTTTTCTTTTCTTTTGCCAATATATTAATTGCATTCCTCTGACCAGACATGTCTGCCTTAACAAAAGGCCTAGTGCTTGGCATAAATTCTAAATGTATTTATAGCTTTATTTCCGGACTCATAGATTACTGTAATCATAGTAGGAAGACTGCCTCAACTTTTTGCTTTTTGTTGAATTTTTCTGTTGTGAATTAGGTGGGGCGATTTCCATTTCAGACCGTCAGTTCTGCACTCAACAGTTTAAACCCCTTGTCCCCCCTCCCCACCCCCCATATTCTACCCGACCTCTCTCTGATTTCTCAAAAACACCTCAGTTCTTTACATTAATAACTTAACTTCTTAATTTCTGGGTTTTAGCTACTTGGCAAATACTCATGAGTAATTATGAGTCAGATGAGTTGCTGTCGCAAGTCTGAGTTGATTTGTTAGACGTTGTGCATTCTGTGTCTTCAGTTGCTGTTATGTGACCCAATAGGCATGGTTTACCAATAGGCCCAATGGCACAGGTTACCATGTCGTCGCCTATTTGCCACGCTCTCCGTGTTGCTTTCATGGTGACTCATCACGTGGACCTATTTCTCTATGCATTTCTTCTTAAATTATATTTCTGTGATTGCAGTTCTTTAAAAAATAGCTAATTATTTGTCAATGTATAATAATTTTTTAATGGACTTGACAAAAAATATTTTAGAGTTCAGATGAATAAAGGAAAACAGAACAACATTCCTCTGTTTTGTTAAAAAGCAGAACTTGTTGATGCTATAAGCAGAACATCTTAAGGCTTTAGGACTTGGAAGTCCTTGAGTCAAATTTAAACTCATCCTCTAGTTGAATGTGTATAAATATATTGTAAATGACCCTCACAGACTCGTTAAAGTAGAGCTAGCCTTCAGTTTCTTCTTCTTTTTTTTTTTTTTCCCATAAATCATTTTATTGGAGGGGCTTCAGCAGTTTCTTGTTGAGTCTGTTATAAGTGCTGTTTATCACCAGGTCCAGGAAATGGGAAATACAAGTGAACTGCTGGTGTGCAGCTCCTTTATGATTTAGAACCTCTTCGTGCACCATATAGCATTGCCCCAATGCTGATCCTAACGTGTCTGACAGGTTTCTTGACTTTCCCCCTGCAGACTGACACCGATGTAGTAGTCCTCACAACAGGAGTTTTAGTGTTGATAACCATGCTACCGATGATTCCACAGTCTGGGAAACAACACCTTCATGATTTCTTTGATATTTTTGGTCGTCTTTCAACTTGGTGCCTGAAGAAACCAGGTAAACTTATCTGTATATAACTGTCAGAAAATACAGGCGAACATGTCCCGTTTTGATTAACAGCCCAGGGGCTGTAAGGGAAGACAAACAGAATGTTGTAGTTGACAAATGTTTTCACTAGCCAGGTGAAAGGATAAACATGGTATGAATAAGAAGCTTGTCCTTTGAGAGACCTTTATTTTGGTTAGTTGCTTAAGTGGATTTGTTTTCAGAAAGAGATTGAGTGGTAGGATGTAAATGTTTATAATTTTCAAGTATTTAAATTGACAACAACTTTCATCTAGATTCTAGACTGTCACTAGAGGACTGAGCTTGCTGAACATTTTGTCTTATTCTGCTGGTCTGTTGTGATACTTCACAAATTTCCAGTTTCGAGAATCTGTTCACTGTATAATATAGAAGAGAAAGGAAAACCTGTGTCCTACTTATCATTAGTATTCTTACTTCAAATGTAGCACTCCTCCCTCCTTTGCGTCCCCCCTCCCCCCACCCATTGACAGATAGCACAGTTGTGTCATTGTGATTTAGAACGTATAGTGTTTGGAATCTTCTGGTAAGCCCAGCATGAGATACACATATTGAAAGAGTGAAAAGTAGAAGACCTATGAAACACAATAGTGTGACTTTGTCTACAGGATTAAATGACCAGATACAAGACCCGTATGATGCCAGCTTGTTTAGTGACATCTTTGGGACAAAGAACTGGGTCTCCCTATTTGTGTGGGCTTTTCCATAGGATCTAGGTAAAGGAGATTAAATTCACAGGTTCTCTCCCTCAGCAGTGTGTGTAGGCAGCTCATAACGTCAATCTCTGGCTAATAGTGTTGTCAGTGCATCCATTTAAATCTGCATGGCTAAGATTGTATAGTGATTTTACAAGACTCTCACATATTCATCCCACAATTATTGAATAGCGTTACAAATTGTGCATAGAACAAGACACAGGACAGAGAGATTGAGTCTGAGTCTCTGCCCTTGCTAGACTCATGCTTACTTTGGCACGGGACAAGTACAGTAACACATCTCAGGACCACTGCTATCATGTTGGGAGGCTGTTTGGGAACCTTGAGGAGGAAGACGGGAAAGAAAGGCAGGTATTAGACTAGTAAGAGCTGTTACAGGTCATACTAAATAGATTGGATTTTAGCCAGTTGCTTCTCGACTAAGATCAAGTGTAGATTGAATTTTAGTCAAAGGTCATGGGGAACCATTGATTTCAAATTAGGATGTCTTGTGTGTTCAGATTTGCATTTTAGAAAACCTGTGACTTGCTTTCTTTGGAGCAAAGGGGGAGCAAATAAAAGGTTCTTCCAGCATCTGTGTGTTTGTGGCTATTTTGACAAATACAGATCTTTTCTCCAACTCAGTCTCCTCTAACCGTTTCCTTTTGAAGGCCATGTGACAGAAATCTATCTTGTCCATCTCCATGCGAGTGTTTATGCTCTCTTTCATCGCCTTTATGGGATGTACCCTTGCAACTTTGTCTCCTTTCTGCGGTCGCACTACAGTATGAAGGAAAACTTGGAGACTTTTGAAGAAGTGGTCAAGGTAAATTAAAGTTGCTTGTTTATTTGATACCACACTTTCAGCCAAATGACCTTTCTAACCTTTTGGTAGAGGAAAATTTCAGGCAGGGGTTGTAGGGGGATCCATTTTTTTTTAATGGTAATTTTTTTTTGAGATCTAATTCACATACCTTACAGTTTGTCCATTTAAATTATTATATTATTATTATTATTATTATTATTTTGGCATCATTGCCCTCTGGTGGCAGTAGGAGGCCCAGCCTTGCTCCTGGAGAGCTGCTGCTGGATTTGAACTGTCAAGCCAGTGGGCCGCTACGCCACCGGGGCTCCGCCCCATTTAAATTATATAATTCAGTGCTTTTCAGTACAGCCACAGAGTTGTACCACAACCAATTTTAGAATGTTTTCCTCGTTCCAAAAAGAAATTCTGTTTCTGCTAACTATCACTCCTCATTTCCCGTGTTTTTATCCCTCAGCCTTAGGCAACAACTAATTTTCTGTATCCTATTCTGTATGCCTATTCTGAATACTTCATATAAATGGCACTATACAATATGTGGTCTTATGTGAATGATTTATTTCACTTAGCGTAAAGATTTCCAGGCCCTTTGTATGGTATAGTATGCACTAATCCTCAGTCCTTATTCAGGCTAAATATTTCATTCTTTAGCTATGTTTCAGAAATCTCGCATTTTCTAATTCTGTAACCCAAACTTTTGTAGCCCATGATGGAGCACGTGCGAATTCATCCGGAGTTAGTGACTGGATCTAAGGACCACGAACTGGACCCTCGGAGGTAGGGAGACAAAACTGCGCAGCGACACAGAATTTTAAAGGCTCTCTTGATAAACTGAACATGTAATCTGGGCTATCGATATTCTTCTACATGTAGAATCATTTAATTAATTAATTAATTATTTTTTCTTTTTTGGGCATCACGGCTCTCCGGCGGTGGGAGTAGGAGGCCCAGCCCCACTGCTGGAATGGAACCTCCGTCCCAGTGGGCCGCAGTCCCGCGCACAACCACGACGCCACCGGGGCTCAGCCCGAGTCATTGTATTTTAAGGGCTTAAACAACTTTGTGTGAGTTTAAAACTTATTTCTACCATCTTGCAGCCTAGAGCAAAATGTTTCAGTGAAAGCTTACACTTGGATGGTACCAGTTATTTCCAAGTGGGAGTGGAGTGTGTGGCTGAACACAAGTGGATCTCAGAAAGTCTCTTTATTGAGTGCTTGGCTGTCTTAGGTCTTCATACTGCATTGACAGGTGACTGCCATGCTTGGTGAGGCCCCTGAAAAAGCCCCCAATATATTTATTCTCTGGAGAAATTGA
>PVJH01020595.1:0-40412 GCA_004026705.1 Nesogale talazaci | reverse complement strand
AATGTTTCCTTCAGATCTATCAGCTTCAGAAAGGCTGAGCAAGTTATTTCCTTTAGATTTCCTCTCCAAAGGTTTTTTTGGGGGAGCATCACTGCCCTCTGGTGGGAGTAGGAGGCTCCTGGAGAGCTGCTGCTGGATTTGAACCACCAATCCTGTGGGCTGCAGTCCTGCACACAACCACTATGCTACCAGGGCTCATCCCATCTCTGAAGTAATATTTTACTTTGTCTTTTAGAGTGTTTTCTTTAGTGTCTTACACCATCACTTCCAAGAGCAATTTGCAGACTCATTTGTTGATTCAAATATATGTCGTTTGTCTTTTTTTTCTTTCCTATCTTTTTAGTGACCTCTTGCTTCATCATGAAAGATCTTATTGATGTTATCATATGGCTTGTCATATTTTTGTTTATTGTGTCAAATATGTACTTGAAATGTCTCTAAATTCATATGACATACTCAAGGTTGTTTATCGATTCTCATGGACTGATTTAAAATTTCTTCATTGTCAAGCTGAACTTAGAGATGAGCAATTAATGATCTATTCCACAGACCTTGTTTTGACTGATGATAGTGAGCTCCTTTACCTCTTTTTACACATGAAGTTTGATGTCTACATATTCCATCTGTCTAATTCCAGTGCATCATTGCTGCTTAAGTTAATGAAAAGTGGAAATTGCTTGGAAAAAAATCAATCTCATACAATTGACCTTTGAAAAATTTTGTCCTTATAGCTTCTATAGTAGAGATTTTACATTATTTTTGATTCACTAACTGTTGAGTCCCATTTCAATACCATGTGTTAGTTTGGATAGACTAGAGAAACAAAATTCATAGAAAGATTTTTATTTTTAGAGCAGTTGGCTATTGAGAAAACATCCTAGCCCAGTTCAGATCAAGTCCAATACTAGTTCATATGTCCAAAACCAATCTATGAAGTCCTTTTTAGACTCATGAAACACATGCAACGGTGCCAAATGCAGGAAGACCACAGGCCAGTGAGTGGAAGGTCTTGTGGATTCAGTTGTGGTTTAAGTGTCTAGAGATGGTAGGGGTCTCTACATGGCTCCTCTGGATCCAGAAGTCTGGCTCCATCAACCTCTCCCCATGTGTCTTCTGAACAGGGATTTCTTGCAGGGAGTGTGCATCCCACCTCCAGTGAGCTATTTATTTTCTTAGAGCCACCAAATGAGGTCATTAAGCTATAGCCTGATTGACAGGCTAAACTACAACCCTTCACTCTAAAGTCTAAATTGACAAACAGATTATGTAGCACTTGACAATTGACAAACGACCACATAGCACTTCACACCCAAGCAGACAAATAATCCCCACTCTCCTCCCCCCACCCCCACCCCTGCCCAAACTCAGTACCATCAATTTGGTGCTGATCACAGTGATTCTCCAGGACAGAACAGACAGAACTTCCCCTATGAGTTTTAGAGACTGTAACTTTATATAGGAGCTGAAGGTCCCATCTTTCTTTTATTGAACAGCTAATGGTTTTGAATTTCTAACATTACAATCAGCATCCCAACTCTTAACCACTATGCCATCAGGGCTCCTCAACCTGAAGGACCTACTTTATAGTAAAGAAATGGATGCTGGGCACCTTTCCATTGGGATATGATTGTATTTCAATGTACATCTCACCTGAATACCTCCACTTAGTAGGTTGATGGACTATTACTCAGAAGGCTCAGCAAAGGTACCAACTTTAAAATGAAACTCTTGGAAGATAAGGTTGCATTATTCTGCAGGATGAGTTCTATAGCATTACAAAGAAATAACAGTAAAGTAGCCATAATCCTGTTTACTGTAATTCTCAGTGATTGGTGTAGATACTTTGTGTTCTTGTTTCTGCAGTTTAGTCAGCACGGAATACCTCCATAAGTGGAAACAGAAAGAACCCTATTAAACTTTCAGCTAGACCTAGCTTCTGCTAGGCTTCTTGAGTTACGAGCTCAGAAGACAAGCAGGGAATCAGCATATTTACTGAGGAATTGTCCTTATTATCAAGAGGAAATAGAACTGCAATTACATGGGCAGAGAAGGACATATTTAATACTCTGATAGTCCACAGAGAATCTCTTAAGACTCCTTTTAATGACAAAGAGCAAGTGCAGACCCTTAAGGGATGATGTCAGCAATTCTGGTAACAGTGAATAAAAGAATGAAGAAAAACTGACTGGGGTGACGATTGCATAACTCTTCTCAATATGTTCAAACTATTGAATTGTTTGGTTTGTGAATTATATGTCAATAGAGCTGTGTTTTTAATAAAGAGGTAAACTACTTAGAACACCACTTGTGAGATGAAGAACAGTTCTGACTCTACGAGCAGCTGCCTTGATGGCTATGATTTGTGCTTTTGACCTTCAGTTTGTAAATTTCCCCAGCAAAATAAGGCAAGCAACCTGAAAGAGTTCTTCTTATTATAAGATGCAAGTAGATCTAGGTGCTCTAAGGTCTGTGAGCTCCAGTGGATGAAATTTGCTCTCTAATTCCTGGGAATAATGACTGCTGATGGGTCACAATCCCTTTTTGGGAATTTTCCTTACAAAAGGGAGCTGACTTACTCAAGTTCCTCCTTATCTTACATGTTGTGGATATAATGGCTCGGACTTCTTTGATTTAATTCAGATAAAATCTGACGGGTCTGACCAGCATCATAACTTATGGGCTGGTGAAGTTTCTAATATAATTGGGTTGCAGCTCAGCTTCGCTGTGAAGTCATACTTCTTCAGTTCCTTCAGAGATGTCATTTATGAGAGCACTCACCAATAAACTTCCTGCACACAAATTCTACTGCATTGTTTTTATTTCTTTTGGAGCACGTATGATTCTGTAATTTCTTTTAGAATCAGTGATACCAGTCTAGTCCCCAAGTTTTGGAGATTAAAAATATCCCAAAATGTCCCATTCTTCCAAGATATTTTTCTGTGTCATTTTCTCATCACTCCTCACTTAAGTATATACTCTTAAGTCCCCGGATTCTGTGATTCACTGTTACAGCTCAGAAAGACTCATGGAATGTTAAAGAAATGGCTCACATGACTGCGGATGCTGATAAATTCTAAATCTGAAGTTCAGGCACAGGTAAAACAAATGCAGAGACCAGAGGCAGAAAAAATGTCCAAACATCAATGCAAGTCATTTTGCAACTATTAAAGCTCAGTTAAGAAGTGAAATGGCTTTGATGGATGTATTATTTTTGTTTTTAAACAGACCATATCCCAAGAAGCATTGAAAACAGAGGGAGGCCCACAGTAATATGGCTAGATACAGTAGCTGCAACAGAGGGTTTGAGCATAGGAACAATTGAGAAGTTGGCATAGGACTGTGCAGTGTTTCATTCTGTTGTGCATAGAGTTACTATGCATCTAGTCAGAACTGACTTGGTGGCACTTTAAAAACAATAACCCCAAGGAAACAAGAGATGGTGTCTAAAGCCACACATTCTAGTAAATTTAACTCTAAAGATACTCCCATGAAAGCAAAAGGTGTTATTTGACTTGTACCTTCCACTAAAATCAGGTCTTACTCCCACCTCACTTGAATCCTGTCCTTTAGGATAGCAGAGAGTGTCCTTCACAGCGGAATTCCATCCCCGGGCATCACATAAGGATTTACGTTAGGTGACTACAGCTCAACCTGACACTGACCTAAGGTGATTTCTAGGGTGCACACAGCCCACACCAAGGGAAAACTGAACTCTCTGGATTCAGGAATCAGGGCCATGTGGAGTCATAATCTATAAAATTGGAGGATTTGAATCTTCACTTCTGGGATTTAAGATTATGTGACCTAATCACGTGATTTAGCTAGTTGAATCTGCTTCTCTCTGCATCGGTTTGCTTCCATCCACCAAAGTTTCTATAAACTCTCACATCAAATGGTTTAAAGAAGAATCTAACTGGTGCAGCTAATAGAGACCTTTTCCATATAGACCTGTCTGTTTACCTTTCCTTAATGAGCAATGCCAGTTTGTGTGTGCTGCTTCCAGGACACAGGGTTACCCTTGGGGTATTCAGTGCAGACAGAATGGAGTGCCAGTGCCGTGAAGCATGAAGTGCATACCTACCTTTCCCTTAGTGGAGTCCCCAAGTGGTGTGTGTGTGTGTGTGTGTGTGTGTTCTGTGAAGGATGTCTAATGAATATTTCTCAACAAATTACTTGACATCTAATTTTTCTTCATTAAAGAAAACAAACATTCCTCCTTGCCCCCTAGGACATTTGTATTCTCAGAGTTAAGGCTTCTTGTTTATCAGATTTGGGGTTCAGGTAGAACCTTATTTGGACATCATATCAATTAGTTGTATGTTCTATTTCTCAGGTCTCCTTTATAAAATAGCTATTTACAAATATATCTAATAGGAGTGTTGTAAATAAATAAATAAATACCAGAAGAAAACCACTCAGCACAAAGCTTAGTGTATCATAAGACCTTAACAAATCGTGGAGGTGGTGGGTTATTGGAGCTTTTTATTTTTATTACTTGTCATATTTCAGTCTGGGAGACACTTTTCATTTTGATTATATTCGAATGGTAAATCTCTGACACTTGCAAGGGGAGAGATTTGCCTTGGAAACTGTCAGTCATTTTCCATCTCTATACTTTTAGGTCTGTAGTCAATGTTTTTCAATTTTGAGGGGGTTAAATGAAGACACCCAAATCTTGTTAGCATTGTATATTGTTTGAAGCTTTCTGGTTCTCTTCGTGCTTTATGATCCATTTTATTTGGTATGCCCAACACAAGCAATAAGGTACATGATTATTTTTTATTTCTACTCCATAGATGACTTTTAATTAGCTTGTGTGAGCCCATGCAACCAAAGGAAGGTCAATGGTGACATTTAAATTTAGCTCCTTCAAACCTGAGAAGTTTATGTATTCCTGTGGACCCTGCTGTTTCTCTGGATTAATGTGTTTTTGACATGCTTACAGATGCAAGCTATTGTTTAAAGGAAACAGCAAAGAAAACCATATGACATTTTAATCAAAGAAGTTAAATAGAGCAAAACCCATCAGTTCAGCATTAAATCACATTTATTTATTTATTTATTAGATTATGACTGCCACTTTTTTTTTAATAGATGAAGGAACCAAGTTTCAAAGAGACATTATGTTGTGAAACTATTGTTTTTTTTTTTTTTTTTGGCGGGAACATCACTGCCCTCTGGTGGGAGTGGGAGGCCTAGCCTTGCTCCTGGAGAGCTGCTGCTGGATTTGAACCGCTAAGCCAGTGGGCTGCAGTCCCGCACTCAACCACTATGCCACCGGGGCTCAGCCCTACTGCCACTTCTTGAGCATTTCTCACACTTTCCTTTGCAAAGTGTCAGATTACTCAAATGATTTTAATTTCTAATATTTGACTTCTTATATGTTGACTGATTTCCAAATAGCTATAAAAACTTTATTTTTTATTGTTTTAGAAATCTACGTTTCCTTTGCTTTCAGGAAAATGTCAAATGCACAATCCCTACCTTCTATTAATAGCAGAGAGGAAATTTGAAAAGTCATGCATTTGGAAATGCGGCTAATACTATATAAGGCTATGCAACTTTAAAAACTTAAAATGAAGCCTTGGCTATTTAATATCCCAGAAGAAGGGATTTTCTGGAGGTAGGTTTGAGTGGCATGTGGAAATCTTTTTCTTTTTTTTTTTGGCAGAAAATTTGTGGTTCATGGGACTAAAATTCACATATTGTACAATTCAATCGTTCAATCATAGTAAAAAGAATTGTGCACTCATCATTACACCCAATTTTATATCACCTTTTCTTTCTTGAATACATTCTTGTTAGGACTTCATTTCCTCCAATCACCTTGCTATCTTTTTAAGTTATTATTATTATTATTATTATTATTTTAAATCATTTAACTGAGGGCTCATACAGTTCTTATCATAATCCATCCATCCATCCACCCATTGTGTCTAGCACATTTGTACATCTGAAGCCATCATCACTCTAAAAACATTATCAAAAGAAGCCAGTTTCTGATACATACATCACGGGTTCAATAGGTGCAGTTGTACAGCATAATAATTATTATTTATTAAAATAAGGATATAGAAAGCATGAGAGAGAGAAATCATAAGAGTCAGACACATTTCACATCATGGCAGCATGCTCACCTCTGCCCTGCTAGGTGGTCCACGTGGAGAGAGAGGTACGAGAGAGGATTACATGATGAGGGAGAGGAGTCAAGCACTCAGGGGCAGGAGAGAGAGAGAGCAAACTTTTATTTTTCCTGTTTAAATAACCTTATGGGGGACACATGAGCTCTTTCTTCGCTGGTCAGGACATGTGGCAAGAGGGGGCTGTGATAAGGGCTACGTGGTGGCAATGGCTTAGGGATGCCTACGTGACTAAGGGGAGAAGGATGTGATGAGGGAAGACCTCAGATTCCTGGGGGTAAACAGGTCTGTCTGGTTAGGAGTCATTGATAATGGCTCTTGAATCCCGCCGACAGGCCTCGAGGGAAGGGAACCATCATCCTACCAGCAGGGGAGTCAGCTTTACGCAAGGGTCTCAGATAGCTGGGAGCTTCAGGGAGAATAGCTAACTTAACTTGCACACTAAATGCTGGTAAATAGGTTGCTTAATATCTTGGCGTATGTAATTGTGGAAAAGGCCTGTCTTCATCCCACAAAACATTTTCTTTTTTTTTCCATTTTAATTGAGCCAATGATATCGACTCCTCATGTCTCCCCACTCCTTTTCTCATCCTCACAAACCCTTGGTAACTTAAAATTTATTGCTTTTTCATGTCTTACATTGACCAATGTTTCCCTTCATCCACTTTTCTTTTGTCTGTCCACAGAAGGGGGTTATAAATAGATCACTGAAATCCGTCCCCCCATGTCTCCCCCTCTCCTTTTCCCTTCCCCTCCTAGTATCACTACTGTCATATTTGAGCCTGAGGGATTCCCTGTGTTTCCAGCACTTGTCTGTACCAGTGCACATCCTCTAGTCTAGCCAGATTTGTAAGGTAGAATTGGGATCATGATAGTGGGATGGGGAGGGGAGGAAGCATTAAATAACTAGCGGAAAGTTGTATGTTTCATCATTGCTACACTGCACCCTGACTGGCTCCGATCCACCCAGCGGTCCAGTTGTGCCAAACTTTTTACAATGCGAAGAAGTTTAATGTAATGGCAAGAGCCATTGCTTCAGCCCTTTTCATTCCTTAGTCCTGAGACTCAGACAAAACTACTTTCAACAATTTGATCTCTATATTTCTAGAATATAAATTCATGTAGTTACTTCTTAAATGTTTTTAATTTTAACTAAACCTAATGAAATATACTGTGTTTGTCCCTCTCTGCTTCCCTTGGTGTTGTGATAGTTTTCCAAGTCTGCTTATTTTGGTGTGAAAATTCCTTTTCTTAAATGTTTTTCTTTCCTAATTGTGTCATCATGCAGTATTTGTCTGTATGGGATTGACTAACTTTGCCTTGCATGATGTCTTCCAAATTTGTCCATGTCATGAGATGTTTGACAGTGTCATCATTGTGCCTTAGAGATGCATAATAATATTCCATTATTTTTATGCATTGGAATTTGTTTATTTATTCCACCACAGTCAGTCTTTTTGTTTCTTTCAATTTTTTTGCTAATAAAATAGCAATCATTATGGATGTGCAGATACCTATTTTCATTTTGTTCTTTATTACTTTGGGGTATACATACCAAGTTGAGAGACAGCAGTGTCATATGTGTGTCTTGTTTGAGGAAGCACCATAGGGTTTTCCATAGTGGCTATGCAAATTTGCCACTCCACCCGCAGTGAATGAGTGTTGCAATGTTCCACATCATCTCCATTTACTCTTTCCTATAGTAAATTTTGCTTTCCATTTCAATGGAGAAGAGAGAGTTTTTTTCAACAAATGTGCTGGAAAAAATTGAATTTCTACCTGCAAAAGAATGAAAGATCACCGATAACTCATACCATATACATAATGAACTCAAGGTGGATTAAAGACATATATAAGCTCTTGAATGATAAGGATTACCCATAAAGAAATAGAGGAAAATATAAGCATCCTCATATAAGACATACACACACAGTCAAACATACCATACTGAAAAGCACCCATATTATGGAAGACCAAATAGAGGATTGGATTTCCTAAAAACATAACAGCTATGTACATCAAAAGAGTGAAAATGGTTTAATTGGAAACACCTAGTTGCAAAAGGCAATGGATAACAGCGGAAGCTCAAAATCCAATTGCAGGATTTCTACATGGCTTTTGTCTTAAAAAATCTCCTCTGAACGCAGTCCAGGGAGGTGGTTAGCCTAGATAGCGAGCATGGTAGTTAGGTTAAAAGGTAATACGTTACCATTGCTCTGTCTTTTGACCCATTTTAAAACTGTATTAGTTTTAATATTTTGTGCTTTATTCTTAAGGTCTTTCTATGTTTTGTTTGTGATGCCTGTTTGTGCTTCGTAGGATTTTCTGTCAGGACATCCAGGATAGGGAGATGTAAAGAATCAGTGACTGGAATGATCATTGCGCAGGGTTGGGTGGAGGATGGGGGGATGGGAGGTGAATGAAGAGCTGACAACAATGAGAATGAGAAGAAAATGTTCTGAAACTTGTTGGGGTGATAATTGTATAAATCTTCCTACTGTGATTGATCAATTATACTATATATGAAATATATGCCAAGGAACTATTTTGTTTAAAAAAAAAGAGAAAGCACTGAGATTGACAGCAAAATTCAAGAGATTTAGGCTACAGTTTTATCTGAAGGTTCATCTGAGGTTCACATCCCGAGCTCACTTA
Organism: Nesogale talazaci; assembly: GCA_004026705.1. Lineage (NCBI taxonomy): Eukaryota > Metazoa > Chordata > Mammalia > Afrosoricida > Tenrecidae > Nesogale > Nesogale talazaci. The sequence goes on along the minus strand of PVJH01020595.1, from coordinate 31,617 downwards.
GGGGATTTTTTAGCATAACTCAGTTCATTGTAGCTTATTGGATGGAAAGGCTATTTTCCTTGCTAACTATTGGCTGGAAATTATCCTCCATTTATTGCCAAACGAGTCTCTCCACAATGCATCTTCCTGCATACCAGCTTCCCTTGGAGTGAACAAGGGAAAAGAGAAAGGAGAACACTCACTTCTCGATCTTTTTATAATCTAATCTAACAAGAGGCATCCTGTCACTTCATTCTTTCAGATTCAGTAAATGCAGTCCAGGGGTTATGGGAAGTCATTTTTGAGGCTGTATTCCCAAGTTTGTTTTCTGGTTCCCAATAACTCATGTCTGTTTCATATGTAAGCATAATCACACTTTACCAATATTGCCCAAAGTGTTATCTTATTATAGCATTGATTCAATATTCAAGACATTATCAGATTAAACACAGGGGTGCTTGAGAGTCTTCAGATATAGCTTCTCAACTAGTGCTATACTTGACCATTAGATCTGTAAAACTAAAGAGAGATATCCCTACTATACAATAGCGGGGCAGGCATAGACTATTCTAAACATTCTGTTCAAAGAAGGGAGAAGTGGGAGGGATAAAGGAGATGACTCACTGATATTCTGAAACCCGTCCATGAAAATGTTTCAAACTTCTTAGGTCTCAAGCCTTGTAAAAATCTTCATGGTGTTTGGCTCTGCTTTCTACGCTTTTGATTGCAGCTTCCTATCCATTCTTACTTTTTACTGGAAGGTATGCAAGCATTTTCCTTAGCCTGCTTCTCTCCAGTAGAATTTTGGCTTGACATTTTCATCTTTGCATTGACATCTTTTCATTTTATACAGTATCTGTATCTCTCAGTCTGTGCTGGTGATCCTTCTACAGACACAATTTCCCCCCAAAGTTGATGAATTTCCTGTGGTTTTCACGATACTGGACACAAGTCATAGGCACAGTTCTCTTCAGGATAAGCCCTTAAGCTTATGGAAAACCTTATAAAATTGTATTGAGAAGAGATACAAGCACGTACTTAATCCTTAGAGGGATTTAAATGTATTCTGAGGTCAAGAGACCACTTTTAATCGTCCTGTGGTCTTAAAATGAATTCTCTTGTCATAAATTCAGCTTCATCTTTGGATCATGCTTTCCAGAGATTGCTTGAATTTGTCATTTGGTCATGAGTTGTTTTATCATTGTTTGCCACCTGGAGAGACTGATAGTTTATAAAACCATCCAGTCCTAACTGCTGAATGTTTAACAGTCTTTTCTTTAGTTTACCTCTCTCTGCTTGTATTTTACTATAGCAACAAGATATCAGGCAGAACTTTTAGCACTTTCACGGAAAATCTCTTTAGACTCCTAAATTTATTAGATAAAATTTCTCCTTTATATAAAACTGTAGGTGACTGTCTTGCTAAACTTTCATTCACTGCATAACAAAACTCTGCCTTCCTTTAGTTTCCAGAAATATTTTCTCACCTTTCCTGGGAGCTTTCACTTGAAGCCTCCCCAAAGTACAAAATGCCATGAACAGTGTAACCAAGGCATTTTAAGCTTTCATTAAGATTCTCTTCATGCCCTTGAAACATTTTAGGCTTCCGTCCACTGTTTCATTTCAAAACCACATCCAAATGTTAGGTTTTATCATTATTTCACATGCATGTGAGGTGACTGAAAGCACCGTGGAATGGTCAGGCAGATATTAGTCTTTAACAAAACACCCTTGCTTTTCCACACTGTAAAAAGGTCGTGTGCAGCAGATGTGCCCATTGCAATTCATCTTTTCATCTCTCGACTTCTGCTTCCAAGGCCATTGGCTGTGGATCCAAGCAAGACACAATTATTGACAACTTCAATATTTTTCCCATTTATCATGGTACTACCTATATTGGTCCAGTGGTGCGGATTTGGGTTTTCTGAACATTGAGTTGCAATACATACCGAAAGCTGTAAGAGATGATTTTCATCAGCAAGTGCTTCAAGTCTTCCTCACTTTCAGCAAATAAAGTTGTGTCATGTGCAAATCTTAGGCTGTTAATAAGCCTTCTTCTAATTTTGATATACTACTCTTCTTCATATAATCCAGGTTCTCTGTTGATTTGTTCTGCATAATGATTGAATAAATATGGTGAAATGTACACACTTCTTGATTTTAAACCACACAATATTCCCTTGTTTTGTTTTCACAGCTGTTTCTCGATCCATATACAGGTTCCACGTGGATACAATGAATGTTCAGAACTTCCCTTTCTTTTCAAGGTTCTCCATAGTTTGTTATGCTCTATACAGTCGAATGCCTTTGCATAGTCAATAAAGCCCAAGTAAACATCTTGCCAGGATTCTCTGCTTTCCGCCAAGATCCACCTGACATCAGCAATGTTCTTGGATTGGCATCCTCTTCTGAATCCAGTCTGAATTTTTGAGAGCTCCTTGTCTGTGTACTGCTGCATCTGTTGTTGGATGATTTTAAGCAAAAGTTGACTTGCAAGTGATTAGTATTAAAGATATCAATTATATGATATAATTTGTATAGTCAATTCACCTTCTTTAGAATGGGTACAAATATGCATCCTTTTCTATATTTGTTGTCAAGTGCTTTTCTTCCAAATTTCCTGGCATAGATGAATGAGTGCTTCCAGAGCTTCACCAACGTGTTGACATATTTCAGTTGTTATTCCCTCAATTCATCGAGCCTTGTTTTTGGCTGTTTTCACTGCAGCTTGCATGTTTTCTTTTACTCTCATAGGTTCATGTTCATATGCTACTTCTTTTTTTTATTTTTATAATTTTTTTTAGGCATCATTGCTCTCTGGTGGTGGGAGTAGGTGGCCCAGCCTTTGCTCCTGTGGAGCTGGAATTGAACCTCTATCCCAGTGGGCTGCAGTCCTGCACACAACCACTGCGCCACCGGGGCTCAGCCCCATATGCTACTTCTTAAAATGGTTAATATCAACTGGTAATTTTCAGTAAAGTGACTGTATATTTCCATTGTTTTTGATACTTTCTGTGTATTTCAATATTTTGTTAGTAGAATATTTCAATATTGTAACTTGAAGCTTGAATTTTTTTTCTTGAGTTCTTTCAGTTTAAGATATGCTGAAGGTGTTCTTCCCTTTTGATTTCCTAACTCTAGGTCTTTGCACATTTCAATGTCATAGTCTACTTGGTCTGTTTGGCTTGCCCTTAGAAATTTTCTGTTCAGGTTTTTGACTTCAGGTAAAAGGCTTTTGGTTTGAAGTTGTTTTAATTGTTTCAAAGTAAGAGAAAATTTATGTAACATGTATTTCAAAAAAGGCAAGTAGTAGTTGTCCATATGTCAGATATTCATAATCTAGACACTTAATATAAAATTTAATTGGTCACTTTTACTGACCAAAAATTGATCTCCACATTTAATAGCTTAAAGCAGTAATCAGTTACAGCTTATATTTTCTGTGTTTAGAATCTGGAGTGGGCTATTTGGATGTCTGTCTCATAAAACTAGACTCAGCTAGTGAAGAATCTGATTCACGTGGTTCTTGGCACATTGCTACTTGTTTGTCTTTTACTTTCTTCTTTTCAAACATTTTTTCATTTATGTATTACCAACAGCTCTTTTTTTTTAACATTCCAGTGTTTGTTGTAGAATTTTATCTTCTCTTTAGTTTAACTTCAATATGCTCACTCCTCACTAACAAGATCATTGGATACCAAAGGTCAGATAGTTATGTGGAAATCAGCATTATGCTAAAATGGAAAATGACTATAGCAGATTAAAAAATAATCAGGCTAAATGTTTTACTATTGTCATCAATGCAAACTATTGGGCTATTGGCTACTGAGCTAATTCTTTATTGAAGAATAACTGTAACATATAACACTATCTATAATGCCAGACCCTCAAGCAGAATTTTTCAATTTTTTCTCCCATTCCTTGTACTTTCATTGTTATCCATTTTACTTCTGTATATGTTAATAAAATCCCATAATGCATTGCTGTCTTTCCCCTCCCTCCTAAACAATAGATTTCATTTTGAAGAAACTGAAAACTGAGAAAAATATGTTTTATATTTACTATGCATTCCCTAATATATATGTTTGCGTGGAAATATTTTTTATCTCCAAGCAATTTTCATCAATATTGTGATATAAGGAATTTCAATGAGAATCATGCTTAACACTCACACAACATTTTCCATGAGATTTTTAGTTAATAATAGACCTTGTTTCTCTTGCCATGTATGTACATAAGAATCTAGCATATAAGTAGGGCCTGTATATATTGTTTAATCTAAAAAATGGATGAATAACAGACTATGTAGTCATACTTTGCTACCAATTTTAGATAGCTTTTAAAATGACATCAACTACCAAAACCAATTTATTAGGAGGACAATATAGGAAGACTTGAATTTAGGCAGTTAGGAACTATGTACAACCCTGTAGCAAAGAAAATTTCCAGTGATGTGTCTATTTCTATTGTAAGCAACCATCAGATATAACAGCTGATATTACGGAGATATAAGCACTTGACTCTGAGTTATGTCACCAGCACAGCTACCAGGACCAAGATTTTTGACCTTGTTATAACTACTGTTCATGTCATAGATTCCTCCCTTATCCTGTATTTCATTAGCTTCCTGTCCAAAGCCCAGACGAAATGTGTCTGCTTGCTAAAACTCAGACCACATGGGCCTATTTATAAATAAGACTGGAGACGATGAGTGTTCTAATACTAAAGATAGATGAGTCCCTCAACGAAGGGGAATTTAGATGTTAGTAAAAGAATGATACATGCTGCTTGCAGTAATTTTTTTTCCTTAAAGTGTGTGGTTGCTTACATATGATTATGTAAAAATAATAGCAAAATAATTTATAGCCTTGAAATAGATTGACACTGACTACAACAGTGGGTTCAAATATACTGATTGTGAAAGTAGAACAAGACTGGGCAGTGCTTTGTTTTGGTATCAATAAGATTGCCATGGCTCAGCACTAACTGAACCACAACTATAAGCAACAACATTTACATTGATACCTTGCAGAATGTTTTTATATTTTTTTCTCAAACCTGCCAAAATGAAGTTGAGAATTACTAGAGTGAAAAGGACATTCCTAAAGTGAACTGCTATGCATCTATGCAGTAGCTTTTCAAAATTTAATTTTATGTTTTACACTCTAAGAGATTCTCTAAATCATAGGTTACCAAACATATCTGGCCTATCTGTACCCTTTTGAGAAAAAAGATTACTTGGCATCCCCTTAGCAGTTGAGAAATTTCTTACGATAGCCCATAATGTAGGGTAAGTGCAGATACCTGTTTTTGCAGCCCACCTGGGTCAGCGCAGTGCCACTCACGGGGCAATATCACCCACTTAGGAGACAGTGCTCTAGATCAGTGGTTTCCACTGTTTCTACTGCAGCGACCCTTTAATACAGTTCCTCATGTTGGGGTGCCCCCCCACCCAACCATAAAATAATTCTCATGGCTACTTCAGAACTGTAATTTTCTACTGTTTTGAATTATAATCTAAATATCTGATATGCAGGATGTATTTTCCTTGCTATAAATGGAATATAATTAAACATTAATCATACTGATTAATCACAAAGCAGTATGTAATTATATATTGTGAAATATTTATGTGTTTTCTGACGGTCTTAGGTGACTCCCGGGAAAGGGATGTTCGACCCCTACAGATTCGAGAAGCGCTGCTCTATATTGATGAAGGACAGCGAAAGATCTGGTGATTTGTACTTACCTAGAGATGTTTTCAGAAAGTTCTATGGCTCTTTGATAAAAACCTAACTTTTAAATACTTCCTCCCCCGACCCTCACATTATCATGGTCCCAATTCTACCATACTACTTCCACTAGACCAGAAAGTGTACACTGGCACAGTTAAGAACTGGAAACACAGGGAATCTGGGGCAAATAAGCACCTCAGGACCCATAATGAGAGTAGCGATACCAGGAAAGTAAGGGAAGGTGGGGTAGAAATAGGGAAACGATCACAAGGATCTACATATAACCCCCTCCCTGAGAGCAGACAAGAGGAAAGTGGGTGAAGGGAGACATTAGACAGTGTAACACATGACAAAATAACAATTTATAAATTACCAAGGGCTCGTGAGGGGGAGGGGAGGAGAGGGAGGGGAAATAATGAAGGGCTGATAGCAAGGGCTCAAGTAGAAAGCAAATGTTTTGAGAATGACCATGGCAACAAATATACAAGTAGTCTTGACACAATGCATGTATGTATGAATTATGATAAGAGTTGAACAAAACCCCAATAAAGTTATTTTTAAAAGAAAAAACCCATTTTTTGTTTTTAGTATTTGTTGTGAATTGGGTGAAGTATAGGCTTTCCATTTAGCAATTTGTACACATTTTCTTTTTTTTTTGGGGGGGGGCATCATTGCTCTCTGGTGGTGGAAGTAGGAGGCCCAGCCCCACTGCTGGAATTGAACCTCCGTCCAGTGGGCCGCAGTCCCGCGCACAACCACTACGCCACCGGGGCTCAGCCCCTCATTTGCTTTTATATATTTAATGCAATCGCTACCTTGTCACATCGTTGGCTCTACTTCTTCCTTTTGTTTGCTATTTCTATTCTTTTTTCTTTCCTAACTCCCCTGAACCTTGTCCCTGAATAAATGCTGCCCAAGTATCACAGTAGTTGATTATTTCAAAGCACTCATATTTCCTATTGTTATTTCTCCTCTTATATGCATTTTTATTACTTACCTGAAACTTGAATCATGGGGGTAAGTTCATTTCTAGAACGAATGAGTTTTAAGGGACATATTGTCAGGGGGTCTGCCAGTGTCTATTTAATAAATAAGCCTGGTGAATGATGTAATTTTGTGTATTGTTTCATATTTTTTACAACATTGTTGTTTAAGGGAAGATTTTCTATTGAACATTGGGAAGAAAAATATAATTTACATTTTAGTCGAAAGACAACTTTATCAAATGTAAAATTGTAGAAAGTCCTCACATTCCAAAAATCTATCATTGGGAAATTGATAACTCACATTTCTGAGGCATTTCCCTCAAATGATATTTGATTCTTTATAAGTGATATAAAAAATGTGAAAATTGCCATTCAGTATTGTTCAGAGTTTGGTGGGAAAATAGTTTTCAGGTAACTTTACATATTAAAGTCTTGAATTTTAAGCTATATAGTGTTTACTGTGGTAGGGAAAGCAAGTGGAAGAATATATGAAGAAAAAGAGCTAAACAGAAATTTCAAAAGACTACTCAGGAAGTCAAAGTAAAGAATCAAAGGAAATGTGTCAAGGCCTTGAGATAGAAAGCCAAAATATGCTTATCTAATCCGAAGGTGAAAAAACACTTCAAACCTTCAGTTGTAATAATGAAGGATTCCTTGGGCTAAATATTGAGTGACTGAAGAAGCATAAAAAGAAGATGGAAGGAATACACAGATCCACTCTCTCAAAAAAATTCAATATTCTTACATTTCAAAAGGAGGTATATGATCAAGGTCTGATGGTATTAAAGAAAGGATTCCAAGTTGCACTGGGGGCATAAATAAAAACAAGAATTCAGGAATAATGAAGTATTATATGAAATGTTTCAAAAATTTGATGCAGTGCTGGAAGCACTCACTAATTTGTGCCAAAAAGTTGGAAGACCTGGCTCACCAACTGGAATTAGATTTCTATTTAAATTCAACCCAAAGAAAGGTGACCTGACAGAATATGGAAATTACCCCCAAATAGAATTAATATCAATGGATAGCAAAATTTTGCTGAAGATAATTCAACAAATTTTGCAGTAATGCACAGACAGAAATTCAACTCAGATTCAGAAGAGGATGGGACAGGAGGGATAGCATTGTTGATGTCAAATGGATCTTGAACGAAGGCAGAGAACACCACAAAGATGTTTATGTTTATCTGGGCAACCAGAGTCTCAACAAAATTCAGCTGAAATGCTGTAAGATATTTTAATGAAGATAACATGTCCAGACATGTGTTCATTTGGGTGGTGGTACATAAGGAAAGTGATGTGTCTTATTGAGTAACTTTGAGATACCCAGCGACACGTTAACAACAGAAAGGAGTGGTTAGCACCTTTACTCCTATAGGGACTAAGGAAGGTTTATTTTATAAAATCCAGTGAGATCTGGAACTAAAGAGAAGGTTTGTATCATGCAGAGGTGGAGAAGAAAAATCTTAGCCTCTTTCTTAGTATATACCCTCTACTCTTGTCTGTCAGTCCCATTGCTTAAATTGAATCAGAAGTTAGCTAGCAGGAGCCAGTTTTCCAAGGTAAGTCAATCTCTACTGGCCATTCTCATTGGATAGGAACAAAGGAAAGGATAAATCATACCAAAGAAAGAGTGCTCACCTAGACCAATATTTCTTATTTTAAAATTGTATAGTTTGTAAGTAGGGATCCTCAGCTTATTCTTATCCTACCATTTAAGAGATATTATCAATTTTCTCTCTTTCTCTGGTGATTCAAGGAAATGAGTTACACATTATTATGATTTTCTTCGTTTCATAACAATGTGCCCCCAGAAACTATATCAGGAAGACAAGTGACCAGAGATGGATCATTTCACACTATGCACTGGAGTACAGTACAATTTTTAGTTCATTTCTATGAAACCCACTGCTAGGAAAGAATTGAAGGCTGCTTTGTGTAGAGTGTAGCTGCAGTTTGTGTCCCTGGATGGTTCATGCACTGGTGGTTCATGAGTGAAGAGAAGAAAATTAGCTGAAACCAAAAAGAACTGTCAGAATGATGAAAAATGCAATGTCTAAATTTTTAGACACAATGCATGACCAGATGGGTGAAATTGGGGATTTCTTTAAAAATCTCCAATCAAAAAGATATGATTGAATAAAACTGTTCTGCAGTACAGAAAATGTAAAAAGTAGTGTGTGTGTGTATGCATGTGAGTTTGGAGGAGGAAAATAAAAAGAAGAAAGATTAATAGCATTGTAAGCAGCAAACAGGGGCAGTGTAAGATTATCTAACAGTTTTCTATTATCTAAGAGGCTAAGTGATGCTCTTAAGAAGCCCACGGTGAGAGAATTTCTATAGTCACAGAGATTTTCACCATGGATGTTTTTCAGCCCTCTCCCCTCCCCCCATCTTCCAGAACTCCCATCACTATCTCATCAATTCTCCAATTCTCCAGGAAGGTAATAGCAGCATATAGGCAATTACAATGCTGGATTTGCCCATAACAGTGTTAAGAGATACATTGAAATTCTGACCCACATTTAGATTACAGCCAAATTTCCTGACTTTGGGTTCAGTGTGAAATAAGTAGATCATGCTGACTTTCACTGTCCTTTTAGTGTAAACAGTCATGTCTATCACAGATCCCCAGCACAATTTGCAATGGATGACCCTATTTCAAAGCCAATGTTTGTTTAGCAAAGTTAGTTTACTTTGGTAAAGTTTCCAAAATAATTCGTAGATAATTTCTAGTACCTGAGAATGAAATGTTGGTCTCAGTGCATGCAGAAGTGAGTTGTTTATCTTTAATTAGAGAAAAGCGCATTAATGGCAAATATAATCCACAACCAAAAATTGATAATACATTAGTGCACATTTTGAAACTACCATTACCTTTCAAATAAAACGACCACAACAGACTTTTAGATGGGAATTGTTTTATAGCTTTTAACTCAGTCTTCTAGTGATGGGATTTTAAAAATTAAGCTCATCTTTAGTTTTATGTTCAGTGAACATGTAACATGCTATTTAAGAACATTTAAGAACATATGAGTTTGTTGTTGAACTAGGATGCTAACAAACTACTCCTGCTAACTTACAAATTAAAAAAATTCCTCAGAAACTGGAATGGAAGGGAGCATGAAGTACAAATATTAGAAGACACTGCTAACCTGTCCCTCTGCTACTAGTAATCTCTGTGACTTCTTAGAACTATTCTGCTCTAGAAATTTCCATAACATTGTGGTAATAAAAGAATCAAAATTAAGGCAACTTTAATGTCTCTATACTTATACAACCAAAAATTAGTTTAAAATTCTTTATTTACAATGACTTAAACATAGAAAATTCAACCCTGAGACAAAATATTATGTGAACTAATTGTGGATTTTATGTGAATTTTATCTTAACATGAATATCTCAGTACTCTGAACTATTTTGAATTTCTCAACAGACCCATGCTTGGCTTTGAGCAAATCCCGGCTACACTTTTTGATGTACATCCAGTGCTGGTCTCATGAGGTTTCTGCTTATTGTACCTGTTCGTATATGCTGGCTCTGGGGACTTGACTTCCACAACCCCTTTACTGGAAAATTGTATCTTGATTTTGAAAGTCTCTGGGTAGACTAGAGAAACAAATTCGTAGACACTCATATGTGTATAAGAAAGAGGTTTATATACAAGAGCAATTGAATACTGAGAAAACATCCCAGTCCATATCAAGTCCATAAATTTGACATTAGCCCATAGTTTGATTCTAATCTATAAAGCTCTCTTCAGACTCATGGAACACATGTAATGATGCCAAATGCAGGAAGATCACAGTCAAGTGGGTACAAAGTTTTATGGATCTAGTGACAGTAGAAGCACCTCAGTGCTGATAGGGGTCTCCATGTGGCTCCTCCATTTCCCTGGGCATGGGGTCAATTTTTCTAGTGCCCTGTGCTCTGTCAGTAGAGAGTCTCTCAGGGAGTGAGCAGAGAGAGAGAGAGAGAGAGAGAGAGAGAGAGAGAGAGAGAGACATCTTCCACTTTCAAAGAGGAAATACCAGAGTTCCCAGAATTCTCAGAAGGCCATGCTCACTCAGAGACCTCATTGGCCTGATTGACAGACTAGATTCCGCCTCCCTTCACTCTAGTCCTTTCAAGTCCTAAATTGACACTAGATTTTATAAGAACCACTGCTTCCAATGGAAGCTACATGTATATTTGCCTTTGGTAAGGCAGATGAAGACCTCTCTCTAATATCAAGAATGCAAAGAAACACAGATTCAACATATGACTGGAAGGCAGAAAATAATATTTGTGAGTGGTACTAGTGACTGCCAAATATCTCAATGGTGAAGAACAGGTACCTTTCATAGCCAATGATAGGCAAAATTTCTGTCTCTGATATTTGTTGGTTTTCATTTTGGCAAGTCATCTGATCTTTCTTTTGTCTCAGTAGCTTGTATGTAAATTGGCCATTGTGATTGGACCATCTGTTGTGAAAATATTAACTCAATATTAGCACTTATGTACCTCATATTTAACAACTATTATACTGTAATTTTTGTTTCCATAACTCTCTTCCCCACAGAAGGTAAGTTCCCTATGTGCAAAGCTCCAAGTGGAGTGTTACAGTTCTTGAGTTTAAGAGAATAGGAACCCAACAAGTATCTTATTCTTTCTGAGATACAGATGTCTGGGCTAGCTCTTTCAGCTCATTAGCCTTGTTGTTTTTGTAAGGCCTCTGGAGTTCCTTCAGATCGACAGCAAAGCCTTGTACAACCAAACACAATGCTGTCTGTTTCTGAAACATTTTTACAGCCTTCCTTGTGTTACATCCATCTTTTCAAGTCTTCCACTTAAATATTATTAATCGGGAGTTAATACATATATCATATTATCATTCAATTGTATCAAACAGAATTGTACAATTGCTACCATGATCAGTTTCCAAGCATTCTTTTTCTTCCTGGACCCTTTCACCTGTATCCCTTTTATACCACCACCCCTCAACACTGTACCCCCCGGCCCACCCAAGACCTTATACAACTTGTTGGCTCTGTAGGTTCATCGATTCTGGGTTTCACGGACTGAAACACAGAATAACATTTAACACAACTTCAAGAGCGTGACCTCCCCTGCCATACTCATCATAATGTCCTTCTCCAGAGCCTGGAGCATCCCGAAATTTCTAGTTCAGAGCAACAAAGCACATTTGGCAACATAAAAAATTAATTTAGCATTCTTATATATTCCTAGAATGTTTACTATGAAATGACATGCCCTGACAAAATTTGGAACTGTTAATAATCTTAAAACTATGAGCAATTAATTTCTACTTGTTTATCTCTTATTTTTAAGACAGCTGCAGGGACTTCTGAAATAAAAGAGAGGATCTGAAAGTGAATTACTTAATTAATACAAAGAGTTTCTTAGCCACCCAAACAGAAAGTGCTTTCTTCCTCAAAATGTTTTCAGTCCACTTTTTTGAACAATAAGTGAGTTTCCTAGAGTTTAAATGGCATGTAGGTAACAAGAACATATTACGTTTCAATGCAACTTCACTCACAGTTTGATTCAGCAATATGAGAAAATCAGGTTACTTAAAAACTGCCAGGATTGCAGTGCAGGATTGTTGACAGCTGGAAGGAAAGCTGAATAATACTGTGTTGAAAAGGTCATCAACAATTCTTGTTGATATTAGCTGGCAGAATATTGTTTGGAAGGCCCTTTGTGATTGTTGAAGGTATACCTCTGGGGACATATATTGCGGGAGAATTCAGTCTTTCTGAGATAAGAAGCAGGACTTGTTTTCTCACAAAAGTTCTGAACTTAGAGGTCCTTCTTGAACTCTTTTGAATCCCCCCCACCCCCAACCAGAACTCAAATAAAGAATGTGGGTTAAGAAAACTGAGCAATCGTATGGTTTGGAAGAGACACATTCTGTGTCTTTGAATCAGTTTAATATCATGTTTGAAGAGAAATCAACAATACAGACAAAAGTAGTGGCGATGGTAGCCAGTAAACAAGGACACCTGTGTTCAATTATTTTTTCTCATTAGAAATGCCATCGTTAAGCATCTCATTACTTTAAATGCCTTGCTCCTTTTTAAGTCTTATGGATTATGTGAGTGAATCCACATTCTAAATGAAATAGCTATTGTCAAATTACTTTAATGTTTGATATAAACATGATCACAAAGGTTGGAAATTTGAGTTATCACAGAGGCCTTGGAAGAAAATCCCAGTTATCTGATTTTCAAAGCCAGAAATTGAATACCCAAAGGAACACAGAAAATGGAATGTGGGAAATATGAGGGTGCTTCAAAAATTTCTGGAAAAATCCCGTTAGTTTACAGGTGCTTTGAAGCTCTGTTATCTAAATTGCTATTCTATGCCTCTCTCTTGTTAAAGCATTATATACTTAGAAAAACATAGAGACTATAATATATAGTAATTAAAATAATGGTTTGATGTGACTAGTTTATTTTACTGGTTTGGAATTTCTAGAACATATGATGTCAGAGTCTCTGTATTTCAAAAATGACAGTAGAGTATTACAGACCCGTGTGAAAGGGATGGAGTGAGTAAAGAGGCTAAATAATGATTCTTTCTAAGGTAAGGATAAAAACTCCCCAAATCTCATAAGCAAAACTGTACACTATTCCAGGACTCGCTTTGTGCAGTCAAATGTCTAATTGCCTGTCTTTGCCTTTTCCATTTGTAACATTTTAGGCAGGTGGCATGCTAGTTGATGTCTATCATAATTACACTGCATTCACCATCTGAGTTGAAATACTGTACATAAATCTTTCAACATAATAGAATTTTTCATATCAGGACATACCTATAAAAGTAGAGAAGATGTGAACAGAGGATTAGATATATTAGTAACAGTGACTGTATAATTTTGTGAGAGATTAACAGTATCATCCTCTTAGACAACAGTAGACATGTGCTCAAGGTTACTGTCATTCATTTTACTCAGTCCCAGGGATCTTTGAGTGATTCACCATATCCAAGTGGTCATTCCAGTTAAAAAGGAAATTAACATTCTTATTAAGCTTTGGAGAATTTTTACCTTTCTTGAATGTCAGATTAGGGATAATATGTAGATAAATTGTGATCAACTGGATGCATAATATAACAAGTGTTTGGAGTTTTCTGTCTATCCCAGATACCATGAAAGGTGATAGGGTTAATGAAATGCTGTTTTCTATTATGTGAGTATTTTATAATTTGCTTCATGGCTGTTTTGGCACAGAGAATGTTGTAAGATTGGACATTAATGCTGATAGGATTGTATTCATCTGAACCAATGCCCACACATTAAAAATGAGAAGATTGAGGCTCAGCGAAATAAAAGCAGTAGCCCCCCCATCAGAGAGCCAGTTAGTAGCAGAGCTGGGAAATTTAATCCAGTCTTGTCATGTCCAGGCTGGTATTCTTTCCCTTTATCACACTGAGTGTCACTCTTTCTCCTTTTCTCTCCTTTCATTCATATATTTCATTATATGCTAAAGATCCAAGCAGAGGAATTGAATTTTTCATTATAATTTTAATAAGGTGCCCTGTGTCAGACAGGGTTCTTCTGGAGAAATAAAATTCAGGACACTAGTAATGCCTTTTTATATGTTTATATACTGAGAAAGATATATAAGATAAAAAGATAACAATTAACTATAAGGCAATATAGATTGCTCGGTGCAACTCACTTGCGTGAGGCAACTACAAGACTAGCAGTGCTTCAATTCTTGAGGGCCGCTGAATAGTCCTCTGTAGAGCAATCCAGGCTATCTGGTTATGGGCCGCAAGTCACCAACAGTCACCAACTGTCTCCAACAGTCAGCCAGATAACAGAGTCCAACAGTCCCCAGTTCAAGAGATGTATATCCCAGAAGCGTGGCGAAGTAATGCTTGAAGGATCCTCAACTCACAGTGACACAGTCCACGATTAGGTGTCCCACAGGTAGTGTTGTTTGAAGGTCGAGGCACAGGACCAACAAGGCCGCTCTCTAGTCCGAAGATCAGAAAAACAGAGAGAGAGGGGGCGGGACTTGCGAAGCACTTCCTGTATCTGCCCTTCAATTCATCCTGCGTATTCATTGGCTGTGCCGTCACAACAGATCCACCAATCTTCTGTGGCCATGTTGGCATAACAAACCTACCCATCACATGCCCCAAACCAGGAAATTCACATCTGAATCACAACTTTCTATCTTAGATCACAGGAAGGCTGACTAGTACTCTTTGTATTTATAAAGATAAACCAGCCAGGTAAATAATTATTACAGTCTGAGCTTCTCAATTTTGATGGCCTTTTAGTTATACTATGAATCCAAATACCACTCTTTGGGAATCTTTATAAGGTTAACAATCCTATGTACAATGGAGCATCCCTGTCCCTCTTTGATCAGCTTGAACCAAGTCAAATCTAAAGCCATTGTCATTAAGTCTTCAATTCAGATTTACAGAGTCTCTGTCAGAGAGAGAAGAGTTTCCCCCTAGGGTTTCTCAGATGGTAGTTTTTAAAGAAGCTGACTGACACCTTCCTATTGTAGAGCAGCAGAGGCGTTTGAACCGTTCACCTTCTTCTTGGCATTGGTGGTCATGGCGCCATCAGGAATTTCAAAACTTTGCTTCAAAGTCAAAATGCCAAGCTCACTGGCATTGGGCTGTGGCTGATTCAGGTTCCACGATGAATAGCAACTGATTCTTATTCCATGATGAATAGAATCCTCCATCAGGAAGATACAGAGTGGTGTATCTCTTCCTGTTACAGAAGTCTAAGGGATTTTTATTTTAATAAAACTTCAGAATCATCACCGCTTTCTAAGTGTTGATTCTCCTCTTCTTAAATTTCTGATTTCCTTTGTATCAACAATTGGACAGAGTTGGTTTTGGTTGGCATTTATTGACATTAAGTGAAAAATCCATTGCTTAAAAAGATGGCTTTTTAAAAGAAGAATGCCCCAATCCAGTCAGTGTGAACGGGTGGCTCTGAAATAACATTGAAAACATTTGAAGGTTATTATGGCACATCATAGCAATTTATTTTGTTTGGAAAACATATTTACTGCGATCGAGTGATTTTTAAATTGTTTGTAGGGACAGGACTGGCTCTATGGTATCAAGACTTTGCCAACCCCTGCCTTAAACTAAATAGGAAAATATATGAAGTCGGCTTCACTTGCTTTAAAATTTTTTTATTAGCTGAATCTATTAACTGCACTTTAATTCCAAAGAATACAGTCATATAATTATCTATGGAAATCATGTAAATTTGGGGAAAATATTATTGGAAAAGTGTCAATTTTTATAACACCAGTGAAATTTTTGAGTTATAATGGCAGGTTATGGGACTTCCTCTCAGTTGGCATTTTTCCATCTCTTACCCACACATTCAATTTATGTTGTTGAATCCCTGCCATCTCATAGCAACCTTCTCAGTTCTTGAAACAACTTTCCTTTTACCTATGTTCTCTGCTGAGTACAATCGGTTCACCAAGTGAAGCACAGTTTGTTTCTTTTTATTAAAACTTACAATTCGCGTCTTTGTTTCTTGAAAACAAAAGTGCAAACCATTGTCATCAAAACATAGAACTGCAAATTTCCAATAATGTAATCTTTCTAGAAACAGATGACTCTTTCTCCGGCAGAGTGACTGGCCATTTGAAACTTTCAGTTAGCAGCTAAGCATTTGGGGGCGGGGGGGGTGGCATCACTGCCCTCTGGTGGGAGTGTAAGGCCCAGCCTTGCTCCTGGAGAGCTGCTGTTGGATTTGAACCACCAACACAGTGGACCGCAGTACCACACTCAACCACTACGCCACCAGGGCTCAGCCCCAGCAGCTAAGTATTTAAACATTTATTTTTTTCCCTAAAGAATCATATTCTACTACTGAAATAGATCCTTATGACTCAAAATGTACTTGGCAATCCGTCAGCCTAGCCATTTTGTAGGACAAATGAAAACTAGGAAGATCAATGTCTTTTCAGAACTTGCTAGTGACAGTAGTTGAGGAGGAATGCAATTTTAATTTTCTTTTAACTCTGGTTTTCAATCCCCAGCTCTTTAAATAAAAACAAGTTGCCATCAAGTTTGATTCTGATGCATGTCGACCTAATGTGTAATAGCTGAATTGTGCTCTATCAAGTTTTCAGTGGTTGGTCATTTGCAAGCAGCCAGCTAGACCTGTCTTCCAGGGTGTCCCTGAGTATACTAGAACCGCCAACCTTTGGTTAGCAGCCAGATGCATGAACTATTTGCACCACTTTGAAACTCTCTTCTCTTCTCATGTTGTTAGATGACATGTGGAGTCGGCTTTGACTTGGTGAAAGAAATGTGACTTTAATAGATTCTAGTTTTACCAATGGAAAGAGACATAGGGTATCACTGAAAGAGACATTTGGAGACATAGGGTATCACAGAAGAATTTCATTTAGAAACTTCTAAGAGAAAGAAATTTTTGGCAGCAATTATGGTCAACCTCAATATTTCTTGCTCTCTGCATTTTGAAGGGGTTCCCACATAGAGTAGATTCATATTGGGGGAGTACATAGTTCTGGAAAATATAGTCCCAAAATATCATGGCTCCACATATACTCTCTCCAACTATCCAGTTCAACTTCTTTGCCATGGCTCCAAAAGAAACATTGTCTGATTCTGCATATTCCTTGTGATGCTTGGTTTGCTTGTGTCCTTTATTGTAGCACATCGTGTTTACACTTCATTTAAGGTTTGCCTCATTTTTTGCTCAACACCTTATCAACAATGAAGTCCTACACCAGGGAATGTACATGGGTACAGATAAGATATAGGAGCACAGGGAATCCAGGAGAGATAAAGCCCTCAGGCCCAATAATGAGAGTAGTGATACCAGGTGGGTGGAGAAAGGGGGAACCCTAGGGGACGGACAACAGAAAAGTGGGTGAAGGGAGATATTAGTCAGTGTATGACATGAAAAAATAATAATAATTTATAAATTATCAAGGGTTCGAACTACTGGAGAGGCTGAAGCAAGAGATGTAGGGCAACATCTACAACTTCCCCATTCATGCCTTTGACAAGGCCCTGGAATAGCAGAATGAAGAAAACGATTTCTCAGATGCTGAAGAAAAAGACGAGGATGATGAAGGTGTAAGAAAAAGGGGATTCGTGGAAGATGATGAAGTGGATGATTCTTTTTTGATTCTCACTAACATCAAGTCAATTTGACTTATCATTTTGAGTTGAGTGTATAAAATCAGTCACATTTGGAATAATAAAACTCTTGATAGATCTGATTGACTATTGTATTTACATACTTATAAAGCTTTGTCCTCACCCAAAGCCCAAGAGTTCAAAAGTTTTCATAATTTGTAATCTTCAAATATATCTTCTGTTTCATCCACTTACACATTTTGTGTCTACTAGTTTCTTTTTTTAAAAAATTCTTTAACCCTAACCCTAACCACAACCCTAAGGGTCTACTAGTTTCTGTGACTCACATACTACCCAAGTCAGCAGTTTGAAACCACGAGCCACATCTCAAGAGAAATATGAGGCTTCTTCTGCTATGAGGGATTTGCTCTCTCAGGAACACACAGGGGCAGTTCTAATGGACTCTATCGGGTCACTCTGAGTGAACATTGATGAGGGCAGTGAATTGGGGCAGTATTTAGTGACTCCTTACAAAAGCACTGACTGATCCTGCTGGATTCTTTTCTTCCTTCAATTAACTCTTTTTTTTAACTCTTTAATTTTAACAGAAGCTCCAGTTTTCTCTTTTATCTTATAGAGCTTTTGCTACTAAGGACCATGTAAGTGCAGTAGTTTCAAAAGGAATATGGGGAGGAAAGTGGGCACAATAAGAACATGATATATTTTCCACAAACTTTTTGAAGCACCTTCATACTTATAGAAGCACATCTGGCAAGAATGTCTCAGTGGGATGGGGTGTGCAGGAGAC
This sequence comes from Nesogale talazaci, assembly GCA_004026705.1. NCBI lineage: Eukaryota > Metazoa > Chordata > Mammalia > Afrosoricida > Tenrecidae > Nesogale > Nesogale talazaci. Next base: position 12,998 of record PVJH01020595.1, on the reverse strand, counting down.
AATGAGGGTTTATTAAACTTTTACAGAAACTGTTTTTTCTAGCCTTGCCTCACGGACCAATGAGTAAACCCAAGTGAGTTAGGGTTTAGAAAATGTAGTATAAAAAATTAACTCAGAAACCTAGTCTTAAGTCTGTCTTAATTTGGGTTCTCTAGGGAAAATTTAAAAACTATCTATCTATATATAGATATATACATACATATAAAGATATTTATATATAAATCCAATGATATATATGGCTACAACTATATAAACCATTCCTCAAGATGACATACATTTCTTGATATAAGCATATATTTATTTGTTTTTTTTGGGGAGGGCATCACTGTCTTCCAGTGGTGGGAATAGGAGGCCCAGCCTTGCTGCTGGATTTGAACCTCCAACCCAGTGGTCCGCAGTCCTGCGCACAACCACTATGCCACTGGGGCTCAGCCCAAAAGCATATATTTATATATCAAGAAATAACTTACACAATTTTAGAAGTATGTAATAAGTTCAGTTCATTTCAAGTCCACTGGTCACTTGTCAGCTAAAGGCTTCTCTGACACATGTAGCTGTAGAAGTCGACAACCAGGAAGCTGGATGACAACACAGGAAGGCTACAGGCCTAGTGGATCCAGAGGTTGACTAAATGAATCAAAATTTTCAGGCTACACAATAGGACATCAATGAACCAGACCAAGGATCCAGCTCCAATAAGAAGCTTCAAAAGGGATAGACTTTTTTTAGGGTCTCATTTTGATGCAAAATGCTACACCTCAAAGAGATTTCATTGGAGTGCAACCTTATTGATAATTTAGGATATATCCCTACCTTCACCCAGTTAACATAAAACTCTAATCATAGCAAACCCTAATCTATTAATATATGTTTGGTGCATATATCAGTATTTTTTGATATCTACGTCACAAGTGTAACACACACGCACAAACAAGTGAGCTTCTGCATGGAGTTCAGCTCTGATTAGAACTACTGAGGACTTCTAATAAGACAGTGCTATGACATCTCTGTGATTTAGTGCTTGACTTTTCCCTTCTATTCTATCCCAAACTAACTTCTTGCATGAGGAAGATCAGAGAATAAGCTTGAAAAGTACATAGCTGATTTGAATAAGAGACTGATAGATTTTTGGGAAGAAGACTTTTCTGTAATGTCTGGGGCACAAGTACTTCTGCTTTGACTTCTATCTTGTCAAAAAAGAAACTAGAGTGTCTGTTCAAATTAATGAGCTTTTTAAAGGAATAAAGCAATTCAGGATTGGGCAGTGCTTCCTAAGGGTTCCGCTAAGTACTGCTGTGAAAGGAAATTTTCTCACAGCTATACTATTGAGGAGCCAGGGACTGAAAGGAGGAAGATTCTGATTGGCTGATATTTACAAAATCAGGCTTTAATAGATACAAGATAATAACCAGATCCTTTACACATTATTTTACTTGTTACAAAGTTGGAGTCACTTAACACTTCCTTTTATGGATATTTCATGGACCAGTCTTAGGGAATGCTTCTTCCTGAGAACATGTGAGAATGGGGGAGAATAGAAGAAGGATACCTACAGCTTTCTTGAGGTATGCTGGCTAGCTGACTTTTGCAAGTCATTTCAAAATAAGCAGTGACCTGAGGGAAAAAATGGAGACTGATCTGCTTCTTTGGCTCCTTTGGAAATATACATAACTTTGGAAAATAGGTTCCCACCTCACCCGTAGGTGTGTATTTTGTGGATACCAGAATCTTGAGGTGGTGATGCTTAGTGTTACCTACTAGGAAATGGTAGCTGTGCCTAGGCTGGCAGAGTGGAAGACGAAGGTCTAATGGTCAAGAGAGACTGGGAGCAGCCTCATATCCATCAGGGTTTGGGACATTGAGCAGATGAGGCTCTCATTAAGCAGACTCTATCCACTGGTGAGACCTTGTGTAAGATATTATAGGGAGACTTGGGGAGGGAATTCAAATGCTTTGGAGGTTCCTTGTGAGTCAAAAGAGGAGTTATGATTAGCTCGACCTCACTTTGACCATAAGTTTGTGAAGGCTGCGGAAAACAGATTTTAACCATTGGTCAAGCAGGATGCCACTGACTGGGGGTCTGAGTGAGGGGGTGGGTAGAGAGGTATTTTCCCTTCCCGTTCTCCTGCAGTTCCCTAGCTCGTCGTGCATTCTTTCCAAAAATTGGGATTTAAAAAAAAATGCCACAGGACATGGGAAAAATTGTTTGAAATTTAAAGTGACCACACATCCTGCTGTTTAACAATTTGTCCGTGTCCCATGGAATTTTAAAATTAAAATAAATATATTTCAATACTATTCTTGGATTCTATGAAAATTTTTGTTGCTCCATATAGACCAAAATTTTAATCAAGAAACTCCCCATCCCCAACCCATCAATGGTGTTCCACTTAAAATCTGGTCACTGATAACTGATAAGTTATCCCATCTTCTGACTTTACTTAAGTTGCCTGTTTGGGGAAGATTTGAAGCTTATGTTTATTTGTAATCTTAGGTTGACAAATTAAGGGACATTCCTGTGAATATTGAAATTCTTGCTGGTGACATTATTGTTAGTTACCTGTGTTAGGCACGGTTCTCTAGAGAAACAAAACCAGCACTAGCCCACAGATAGTGTAGCTCACAGGAGGAGGCAAAGAACTAGCTACAGAAGCAGCATACACACTCCAATCACCAGAGAGTAAGGGAGAGCAGGGGCAGGCCTTGCAGAGCCAACTATCTCTTTGTCCTCCAAACTGAGACCTCAATAATCCCACATGTTTTCATTGGCCAGGTGGGCACAAAACCCTACCACAGGGTCACGGAGTCAATTAAGATCCAACAGAATGAAACACTACGCAGACCAGCACCATCTTCCAGTTGTTCTTATGTTGGCACCCATTGTTGTAGCAACGGTGTCAATCCATCCTGTGGAAGGTTTGCCTTTTAGTCACTGCCCTTCTATTTTACCTAGCATGACATCTTTTTCCAGGGACTGATCTTTCTTTCTATCAAGTCCAAAATAACTGAGGCAAACTCTTAACCCCTTCACTTCTTAGCAGTATTCTGCGAGTACTGCTTCTAAGAGATTTGTTTGTTCTTCCGGTAGTTCATCATGTTTTCAATATTCGTCACCAACACGAATCTTGATGTATCAGTTCTTCAATCTTCATTATTCATTGCCTAACTTTCACATGCAGAGGACGCTATTGAAAATGCTAGGGCTTGTTTTCTAGTATTTGCTACTCCCATTATTGGTCCTAAGGGGTTGATCTGTCCTGAATTCCCTGTGTTTTTGAGTTCCAACATTTTTAAAAAGCCTTATGCAGTAAATTTCCCTAAGGAAACATCATTTTATTTCATGACTGCTGCTTCCATGACCATCAATTTTGGATTCAAGCCAGACAAAACTCTTGACAACTTCAATCTCTCCTCCGTTTAATATAACGTTGCCTTGTGGTCCAGTTGTGAGAACTTTTATTTTCATTACATTCAATTGAAATCCATACCGAAGGCTACAGTTTAGCAACTTCATCAGCAATTGCTTCAAGTCCTCTTTGCTTTGTAACCAAGTATGTGTCATCTGTATACCTCTGATTGTATAAGATGGCCTTCAATTCTGATAATTATATCAAATTAGTATTAAGAATGTTATATAGTTGATGTTAGCTGCTGTAGAGGTAGCTGCAACTGATAACAAAATGTTGCCTAGTTCTGTACCATCTCCATGTTAATTGGCACATTTGAGTCTATTCATGAGGCTAATGTGTAGTGACTTCTTATTTAAGAAACTCATCATCCAGCATTGAATAAAATGATATTCTATTACTATACATAAGACTTTTTTTCTTGTTAAAAATAGATTTCTATTCCTTTCTTTCTAGTTTTTAAAAATTATTAAATCATTGTATTGGGGGCTTGTACAACTCTTATCACAATCCATCCATACATTGTGTCAAGCACTTTTATACATTTGTTTTCCTCATCATTCTCAAAACACTTGCTTTCCACTTGAGCCCCTGGTATCTGCTCCTCATTCCTCCCTTCTTTCCTGCTCCTTCCATGGACCTTTGAGAATTTATGAATTATTATTATTTTGTCATATCTTACATCATCTGATGTCTCCCTTCACCCACTTCTCTGCTGTCTATCCCTCAAGCAAGAAGGTTATATGTAGATCCTTGTAATCTGTTCTCCCTTTCTACCCCACTTTCCCTCCCAATAATGCCCTTCTTACCACTGGTCTGGAGGGGTTCTTCTGTTTTGGATTCCCTGTGTTTCCATTCCCTATCTGTACCAGTGTACATCCTCCAACCCAGCCAGATTTGTAGCGTAGAATTGGAATAATGATAGTGGTGGGGGAGGAAGAATTTAAGAACCGGAGGAACATTGCATATTTCATCATTCCTATACTGCACCCTGACTTCCTTGTACCCTTCCTGAGTCTTTTGTGAGGGAATGTCCAGTTGCCTACAGATGGGTTTTGGATCCCCACTCTGCATTCCTCCTCATTCACATTGGCATGATTTTTTGTTCTTTTGATGTCTCATAGCTGATCCCCTTAATAATTTGTGACCACCCAGGCTGCTTTATTCTTACTTTATTCCCATGTGGGCTTTATTCCTTCTCAGCTAGATGGTCACTTGTTTATCTTTAAGCCTTTAAGGCTCCAGACTCTATATTCCTTGATAGCTGGGCACCGTCACCTTTCTTTGCCACATTTGCTTATGCGCCTGCTTTGTCTTTAGTGAACATGTTGGGAAGTTCAGCATGTCAGACTGTTAAATTAATAGAACAAAGTGTTCTTGTATCAGGGGAGTACTTGAATAGGTGCCCACTGTCCATGTGTATCCTTAATATTATCCCTGTAAATATATGTACATAGATCTATTCTCCCTTTGTTGTATATAAATATACTTACTTATGCATATGCCTGTGTTTAGATCCCTATAAATACCCTTTGCTGCCTAGTTCTTTCCTCTATCTCTTTTTACTTTCCTCTTGTTCCACTGTCATGTTCAGACTTTATTTGGGTTTCAGGAATTCCTGTCTACACGGTCTTTGATCCAACCCTGCCAGAATTCCTACACCCTCCTCCTCATTAATTTCCAGTCATTTGTTGTTCACTTGTCCCTGGGTTTGTTAACATCCACTTCCTTTCCCCTGTCTCTCTCTCCCCATATCTCCCTGGAACTGTCATCTATTGTCCTCTTTTCTTGTTTGTTTATCTCTTCCAGATAGGCATACCGCAATAACAATATGCCCCAACACAAGACAATAAGCAATAAAACAATAGGAACAACAACAACTGAAAGGCAACAACATTATCAACAATAAAACCTTTAAATAGTTCAAGGTCTATTTGTTGTCCTTTATGATTGTTTTCTAGTTGAGTCTGATGCGGAACCTCGCCCTGGCTCCAGATTCTATTTTTGGTATTCTCTGGAGACTTCATTGCTCTGCTCCCCTTGCTGCTCTGTTGCACACCCCCAATGTCTGAATTCAGCATGGTGAGCTCAGGGTGGGCACAATTCCCACTGTGTGTCTCTAGTGTTGTCCCTTCTGGTGCTATGAGTTAGTGAGGTGCATTGTGTCTCATGGTGGGATCAGTCCTATAGCCCTGTCTGTGCACTGGCTTCTCTGAGCAGAAATATCGTCCTCAGAACTTGGTGGGGTAGCATGTGTTTTTCTCTTTTTTCCCTTACCCATTGTTGACTCCAGTGTACTCTGATGAGAAAAGCCCCTCTCCTTCAGCTGTAGCTACAGTGGTGTCCTCTGAAGTGAAATCTTCTGATGTGTGTGTGTGTGTGTGTATGTGTGTGTGTGTGTGCTATCTTTGTAGTTGTTAATGGGGCTGCCCCCTCAGGACTCTCTATTGGTTCCCTACTTCACAGCAGTGTGTTGTTTTCTTGTCTTGGGGCACTAGATTGAAGTCTAATCCCTGTGGAGTTATAAACAACACCCTCCCTTTGGGTGGGTTAGTGCCCTGTACCCCATCTATGCATACCTTCTTTCCTTCCCCATACTTTTTAGTTGGCTAACATCTATATCCCTGAGTTTAGTCTGGTCCCTGCCATATTACTTGGACCTCACCCCAAGGACGTACGTATACAGTAGCTTCTTCTCTATGGCCCCTTTGGATTTTTTTGAACTTACCTCAGTCGACTCATGTTGTACTTGTCCTTTTGTGCTTAGCTTACTTCACTTAACATAATTTCTGCCCATGTGTTAACATGCTTCATACATTCATCACTGCTTTTTAGGGATGTGTAATACTCCATTATATCTATGGAGTTTTTGAAACCATTTGTGTACTCCATTATATGTATAGGTTTTTAAACCTTTTGTCTGTTGATGGAAATTTAGGTTATCTCCATCTCCTTACAATTGTGAACTGTGCCTTGATGAATATTGAAGCACAGATGTCTGGCTGTGGTTTGTTTCTTGTCTCTTCCAGATATATGGCCAGTAGGTGGGTTGCTGGATTATATGGTAGCTCAATTTCCAATTGTTTTAGATATGGCCAGATCAATTTCCATAATTGGATATACATACCTATATGTCCACCAGCAGTGGGAAACAGTTCCTATCTCTCCGCAGCCACTTCAACACCTGTTATTTTCTGAATTCTTGAATTAGGCTGTCTTTGAGGGCATTACATGATATCTCATTGTTTTAATTTGCATTTCTCTTATGGCTAGAGATCTGGAACATTTTCTCATATATTTATTGACCATTTGTATTTCTGCTCTTGAGAAACTTCTGTTCAGGCCTTTTGTCCACCTCCTGAGGGACAATTATTTTTCCTTTTTGTAAGTTAGCAGAGTGTTGCAGATTTTAGTAATAGGACCTCTGTCTGATGTGTTATTGTTAAAGATGTTTTCCCATTCTGTGGTCTCTCTTATTCTCTTGGTGAATTCTGTCGATGTGCACAAATGATTTATCTTTAGTATATCCCACTGGTCAGTTTGTGCCTCCTCTGTGTTTGTGTCCTTCCCTATTTCCGATAGCTTATGTCTTCCTGAGTCAAGTTCTCAGATTTGTTCCAATTCCTTCATTGGTAGTCCTAATAACTTGGAGATTTACCTCTAGGTCTGTGATCTAACTTGAATTTACTTTTTGTGCATGGAGGAAGGTAAGGATCTTGCTTCATTTTTTCTGCAGATGTGAATCTATTTTTTCCAGCACCATGAACTGAAGAGGGCATCCACTTCTCATTTGATATTTTGGGGGCCCTTATCAAAGATCAGCTGCCTGTATATTGATGATTTTATTCCTGGGTTTTCAATCCTTTCCCATTCATCTGAATATCTATTATTGTTCCAATACCATACTGTTTTGACCACTGAGGCTGTATAGTTGGTGCTAAAGTCAGGTAAAGCAAGCCCTCCAACTTTGTTCTTCTTCTTTAGGAATTCTCTGCTAATTCTCTGTATGAATTTGGTAATCTGTTATTCTAATTCTTTGAAGAAAGACACCAGAATTTGTATCAGGATAGCATTAAACTGATATAGTGCCTTGGGTAGACCTGACGTCTTTACAATATTGAGTCTACTGCTCCATGAGTATAGGACGTCCTTTCATTTGCTGAGGTCACTCTTGGTATCTTTTAATAGAGTTTTGTAATTTTCTTCATACATATATTTTGGTTTTTAGTCAGGTATATCCCTAGCTATTTGAGTTTCACTGTTGTGAAGGGTACCATCTTTTTTATCTCCTTTTCTATGGCCCTACTTAATGTGTATAGTAGCCTGATAGACTTCTGTCTATTGATCTTGTAACCTGCCACTCTGCCATATCCCTCTATTGCTTCCAGCCCTCCTCTTGTGGAACTTTCAGGATTTTCCATGTATAAAATCATATCATCTGAGAATAACAATAGTTTTTCACGTCTTTCTTCCTCAGACGAATACCTTTGATGTCATTTCTTTGTATTAATTTTTAGTAGGACCTCCATTACAATGTTAAATAAGAGTGGGGACAAGGAACATCCTTGCCTATTCCCCCTTTTAGAAGAATTGATCTCATCTTTTCTCCACTGACTACTACATTGGCCATTGGTTTTTCATATATAGCTTATGGTATATGGAGGAATTTTCCTTCCATTCCTATCATCTTGAGTGTCTTGAACAGAAATGGGTGTTGGATGTTTTTGAATGCCTTTTCGGCATCAATCGATATTATCATATGATTCTTATAGTTTTCCATGAATCATCCTTGCATCCCTGGTATGAATCCTACTTGGTCATGGTGAGTTGTTTGTTTTATATACTTTTGTATTCTGTTGCTAGTGTTTTGTTAAAAATTTTTGCATCAATATTTATTAGGGAAATTGATCTATAGTTCTCAATTCTTGTGGGAGCTTTGCCTGGTTTAAGTATTAGAGTTATACTAGTTTCAAAGAAGAATTTGGGAGTTTGCCATATTTTTCTATGTTCTGGAAGAGTTTGTGTAGGATTAGTGTCAGTTCTGTCCTAAATGCTTGATAGAATTTTACAATGAATACATCTGGTCTAAGATTTTTTTTTGTTAGTCACTTGATAACCTTGTCTATTTCTTCCATTGATATGGGTTTGTTGAGATTCCTGACGGCCACTGGGGATACTCTAGGGAGGGATTCTTTTTCCAAGAATTTGTCCATGTCTTCCAAGTTGTTGGATTCATCAGAGTGAGTGGATTCTTTAGTACTGTGTAATTATCCTTTTGATTTCACTAGAGTCCACTGTAATGTCCCCTCTTTCATCCCTCATCCTTGCTTTGACATGTGTTTCTTTATTTCTTTAGTTAAATTCACAAGAGGCTTACCAATTTAATTTATACTTTTGAAGAACCAAATTTAAGCTGCATTATTTTTCCCATTGTTTTTTATTTCCCTCTCCTGAATCTCAGACCTGATTTTTATTATTTCTTTTCTTTTGCTATTGGCTGGATTGTCTTTTTGACTCTGCTCTTGTTGTAGGTTTTGCGCCGGAGTATCAATCATAATGGTCTCCTCCTTTTTTATGTGTGCATGTATTGCTATGAAACTTTCTCTAATAACTGCCTCTGCTGTGTCCCGTAAGTTTTGGCATGTGGTGTTCTCAGTCTCATTGCTTTCTAGAAATTTCCTAATTTCATCTGTGATCTGGGTCAGTACACACGCCTTTTTCAATAGAGAGTTATTCATCATCCAATTGTTTACCTTTGTTCTTTTAATCTTCCTTTTGTTGATTTCCAATTTTATGACACATGGTCAGAGAGAGAAGTCTGTATGATATCAATGTGCTTATGCTCTAGCATGTAGTCTGTCTTAGAATATGTGCCTTATGGCCTTGAAAAAGAATGTGAATTTTTCAAATTTGTGTAGAGAGCTCTGTAGATAGCTATCAGTTCAAATAATCTAATTGTAGCGTTCAGCTCCTTAGCCTCCTTGTTGAGTTTCTTTCCCAGTGATCTATCTTTCTCAGAGAGCAGTGTCTTGGAATCCCTACTAATTGTTGAGGCAGTGATTTCTCTTTTCATCCTTTGGTGTGTTTGATTGATATATTCCACTGAAGGCTTGTTCAGAGCATTTAAGTGTTTAGCCTTACTAGTTCTTCGTAGTTTGAAGCATTGCTGAAATGTGCTTACGATGGGTGAACTTGCTGGCATTTGAGATACTGATGACATAGCTTCTAGGCTCATAGCAACAAGCAAGTAATCAGAGTATGATCAACTAACAGTTGAACTGCTTCACATTTCCTATTAAAATGTTATAGAATTTAATTCTGATTTTCTTTTCTTTTTTTCCAGCTTTGTAGGTCTAAAACAAGTATAAGAGTTTCAGATTGCAACATTTTAGTTATATGCTTGCTTCAAAGACAAAGAGCAGTTGTGTAATGAGGAAATGGGATGACTTCATCAACTGTCTTGTCAGTGTCAGTTTCTAAGTTTCCTTAAGTACTTGTATCACCGGTCAAATAAGGTCTCCAGATGGCACTGTTGTCAGAAAGATTGAGGGGAAAAGTGACCCAAGTATATTTTTATGTTTGTTTTCAGTATATAAATCACCGGTTCTCTTTTTGAAATATTTCTCAGGTCAAAGAAGTTTTAAGTTCCCTCTTCAGCAGTAAGTTGCTATTGTTTCCCTATTCTTCCCATTTTCTTTGTATTAGAATCTTTTTTTTTCCAAAATGGAATTGATAGTCTCCAGTGCAATATCAAATGTAGTGTTTGCTGAGAAGCCTGATTAAGTTGCTTTTGATTATTTTTTATTTATTTATTTTTTTTGTGGCATCACTGCCCTCTTGGTGGGAGTAGGAGTATAATGTTGCTTTTAACAACAAAAAATTTTTAACTGTCATCTTATTCTGTTTTAAATAGTTCCCAGTCAACATAAACCACCATTATCAACACAATCACATGCATATTGATCATAACTCATGTGCCTTTTTCAACTAAGAATTTTTTTAGCTCTTTTCCATGGCCCTCTTTTTTATAATACACCCTTTATGTTGCAGTTACCTTTGCACATATACAAAATAAATATAAAAGTTTGTAAGCAGAAATATATATTTTAAGATAATCAAACATGAGGTGATTATTTTCATGCAGATGCTTGTATACCTCTTTTCTTGGAATTGTTTCTCTAGGTAAAGGTGAGCTTTGTACATGAGAGAACACGAGGGCAAACAGTTTTAGGTGTCTGCTATTTTGCAGAGTTTATTCATTATTGACTTTTTCTGACAAATATGATCTCGATTAACATGACAAATGAAAAGCTAAGTAGCATATCCTTTGTGAAAAAAGTGATTCAAGCTATTGTATTTATATATGATTTTATAGGTACTACAAGGTTCTCCCACTGAGCTATCTGCCTTGGTTCTAAACTTATGCTGCTCTGTCTTGGCTTCCTCTTGTAACAATGGTTTTTTGTATTATGATATTGGTGCAAGGTCTCCCGAAGGCCCTGTCAAAATGTGCATGCAGCCTTGGAGGCACTGAAGGGCTGATCATTAGCACAGGCTGGCTGACTGCCACTTCCAGGCATTTAACAATGAGTAATTGAGCTCTTTTTATGTGCCAGGCAGTGTAGTCAAATGAGGGTACTGGTGGTCCCCTGAGGACACAGAACCGTGTTAATATTTGATGATGGTACAGGCAGGAAAAATGTCTGGAAGTTTGGGGGAAACCGCAGAATTCAGGACAAAAAGATATTAAGGTTCATTAACACAAATGTGAGTATAATGTGGGGAAGGGAAATATGAGTAAATAATATTGAAATGGAGGCAAAAATTAAAAAAAAATGCAGTCAGCAGGGAGTGAAACTATAATGTGTCTGTTACCAAGGACCTAGGGAAACATGGGTGAATATCATTTTCTGCTTTTGTAAACCACATAATTTATATTACAGTAGTCATCAAAAGCTAAGACAAATAGAAACACAGCAATGCATAATAGAAAACAGAGGTGGAGAGAATTAAAATGAGACAGAGGAGGGAGAGATGAGTCTTAGTGGCCTCGAGGGCTACTAAGTTCAAGTTTAGCTATTCAAAACGAACGGTTATAGGAAAAGACTTTACTTTCTACTCCTGTCAAGACTCAGAAACCCAGGCGGTTCTCCACTGTCCCATAAAGTTCCTATGAAAGGATTAGACTTGATAGCAGTGAATTAAAAAAAAACATGCATCCTAGGGAGGCTTGGATGGATAATGATTGATAGGTGGTAATGAGTGATGGGGATACCATATTGCTTCAAGTGAGAAATGGGATTCTACAACTAGTGTGTGTGTGTGTGTGTGTGTGTGTGTGTGTGTGTGCTGATTAAAGTATCACAGCAAATTCAAGGGCTCAGAGATGGGAATACAAGGGACCTTCAAAATATTATTGGAAAATTTTCATTTTACTTTTTCCATGAATTTTCTGAATGTGTATATAGATATAGATATAAGAAGATGGGCTGAAATAGGTACCAAGTAACAGGCTTCATTGTGAGGTGCAGCCTGCTGGGCAACTCTGAGGATGGGAAGAGTAGCCCCTGTACAAAGAAAGACATGGAAAAATATACATTCAGGAGTAGAGACTTGTGGCTTGGGTTGGAAGATCATCTTGTATCCTCCTGATTGGAAAGTTGGAATGAAAGGGATGATATGATCTTTGACACACATGGGGGCTTTTGGCACAATCAGGAAGACGTGGGAGTGGGGTAAGGGTGGAGAGAGTTGTGAGCAAGATGCATGGGAAGGAAACACTTGGAATATCCAGGCACAGTTTAGACTCAGATCCATTATTCCTGTCTTTTAATGATAGAAAATAGGGTTGAATGTCTCATCTTAGGTAACTGATTCATGGTGGGCAGGGCCAGAAAAAGGCTTATAACTGCCCCATCTAGCATGGTCCAGTGAATGCTTTAGGGGTTAGAACCCAGCCATATACAGCTCTGTGTAGGTTTGATTGGTGAAGGAACACATTTGCGGGTGGAGAGAGTCTGTCAACAAGAAGCATGGGAGGGAAACACTTAGAATGGCCAGGCAAAGTTTTATACTCAGCTGGAACCATTATATGTATTCAAGGAAGTAAGCACGATGTCAGGAAAGGGACTTAAGAATGAATTTTTGAGAGAATTAAAGAGGAAAGGGGTGGGACTCAATTAATGAAGACCTTAAGATCATAATTACTACTTTGGGGTTTATTATGAGTTTACCACTAATTCATTGTGGTTTTGAGCTGAGATTTTATATTGCTTAATGTATTTTAATATGACATATTGGCTGATGGGTGGAGTTTAGACAATACATGGACAAGGAGAGACTGAGGGGCCTATGTAACAAAGTCTACATTTTCAGAGAGAAGCAATAACAGTTTTGATTAGCTTCCTATTGGTGGAAGAAGTGATTTGAAATCAGATTCTAGATCTTTATTTGAACATAGAATGAGTGGATTTGTTATTTTGTATAGCATTTCTGTGAGTCAGAATCTACCCTGGGGCACACACACAAAAGAACAATCACACCTAACAGCTCTCTTCCTTGTTGAGACCGGAAGTGTGCATGTAGGGAACG
>PVJH01020594.1:0-40382 GCA_004026705.1 Nesogale talazaci | reverse complement strand
TGCATCCTGGATTTGGATTTCCAGCCTCCTCAACGATGAAAGAAAAAATTCTTGCTTGTTAAAAACCACACACCAAGGGCTGAGTCCTGGTGGCGTAGTGGTTGTGCGCGGGACTGCGGCCCACTGGGACGGAGGTTCAATTCCAGCAGTGGGGGTGGGCCTCCTACTCCCACCACCAGAGAGCAGTGATGCCCCCCCCCCAAAAAAAACACACCAAGCTGAACCTTGGTGGCGCAGTGGTTGTGTGCAGGACTGTGGCCCACAGGGTTGATGGTTCAAATCCAGGAGCAGCTCTCCAGGAGCAAGGCTGGGCTTCCTATTCCCACCATGGCAGTGATGTGGGGAAAAAATGGAAAATGCTAACTCATGTGAGAAAAAAATAAAAATAAAATCCACACCCTTATAGTATTTATGTGACATTTTAGTTAGTTGCCACTCATAGGGACAGTATGTACAACAGACAGGAACAGTCCTGCCCCATTCTCACAATTGTTCTTGTGTTCCGGTCCATTATCTAACCATTTTATTGAGGTCCTTCCTCTTTTACCAAGCATGATGACCTTCTCCAGGAATGGTCTCTCCTGATAACATGTCCAACGTATGCGAGATCATTGTCTCTAAAGAACATTCTGGGTGTGCTTCTTCCAAGACAGATGAGCTTGTTCTTCTGGCAGTCCCTAGCACTTTCAAGATTCCTCCCCAGCACCGAAAATCAAATGCACACGTTCTTCTTCTGCCTTGCTTAGTCAATGGTCCACTTTCACACGTACCATACATGAGGTGAGTGAAAATATCATGGTTTGACTCAAACATCCCTTAGTCCTCAAACTAGCATCCTTGTTTTTCCATTCTTTCAAAGGCAGTGGGCACATTTACCTGATGCCATGTGTGTGTGTTTTTTTTTTTATCTCTTGGCTGCTGCTCCCATGAGCATCAATAATGGATACAAAGAAGACAAAATCTTTGACAGTGTCGGTCTTTTCTCCACTTATCATGATGCTACCCAGTGATTCAGTTGGAAGGATTCGGGCTTTCTTGACATTGACTTGTAATCCATACTGAAGGCGACAACCCTTGCCCTTCATCGACCAGCTCTTCAAATCCTAGCCTTCTGCAAGTGAGGCTGTGGCATCTGCACATCACGGAATTTTAAAAAGCCTTCCTTCCACCACCACCAGAGGGCAGTGATGCCCCACGCCCAGAAAAAAAGCTTTCCTCAAATTCCAATGCCCAATTCCTCCTCGTATAACCCAACTTCTTTGATGATCTGCTCCACATGCAGATGAGATAAGCATGGTGAGAGGATTAGACCCCTGATGCACACCTGTCCTGATTTTAAGCCAGGAAGTATCCCTTGTTCTGTGCACACCCCTGCCTCTTGATCCACTTCTAGGTTCTGTAGGAGCACAATAAGGTGTTCTAGAATTCTATTTCTTCTCTAAGGCTATACCCATAGTCTGTCGTGATCCAATCAGTCACATGCTTGGGCATAGTCAATAAGACTCAAGCAAATCTCTTTCTGGTATTCTATTCTTTCAGCCAAGATCCTTGTGGCATCTGTAATGATAGTACTTGTGCCATGTCCTCTTCTGAATCTGGCCTGAACTTCTGGCAGCTCCCTGTCAGTGTACTGCTGCAATAGTTGTTGCATGATTTTTGGCAATATTTTACTTGAATGTGATATTAGTAATATTGAGCTACAAATTGAGCATTCTTTTGGGTCGACTTTCTTTGGAATGGGCGAGAATATGGATCTCTTTCTGTCAGTTGACCAAGTAGCTGTCTTCCAACTTTCTTGGTATAAACAAGTGTTTCCAGTAAGGTTTCAGCTTGTTAAAATGTTTCCATCGGTATTCCATCAACTCCTGGAGCCTTGTTTTTTGGCAAATGCTTTCAGTTTGCTCATATGCTACCTCCTGCAGTGCTAGAATGTTGAATACCATATATATGTATCACTAGATAGTGGAAAGGATCACAAAGCAAACTTGACCATGTGTTCTATACAAAAGATATATTTAGAACAGGAGGTGCCGGGAAATTACACCTGAAAGAATAGGTAAGTGATACCAAGCAAATTCATACAGAAAGAAAGCAGGGGAGTTGGACTTCCTTATGCAGACCGGACAGAGTAATGTGAGTTGAGATTTACCCTCACAGCTGCAATAATTAAAAACCCAGGGAAAAATATCCGAAACCATGGTTTTCCGCCAGTTGACAATGAGTGAGAGCATTATCAACCAGAGAAAACAAGATGAACACTACTCCAACCTCAAGCTTACTGCCTGAAGAGAATATCCAGCGTGGGGCACAGGGAAAAAGTATCCAAGCGGAGCCTGCTAGTCAACTTGAGTTGAGAAGCCAAAACTTCCAGTTCAAGTAGGTCACGGCAGCTAGAATTTGCAGGATAGAGTTCCAGAGCGATAGATTTCTGGAGATATTTAGAAGCTTTCTCCTCCGATCTGCAGCATAGTAAGGATCATGCCATGCCTGCAAGGTTTTGCCTCCCTCATTCAGAGTTACTTGGGCCCCTAACGCTTTTTTTTTCCGCATAAAGTTTTGCCAGTAGAGGGCGCTGCACAGATATGACAAGTGGAAAAGCATTTGTTTCCTGTTTGATGGTTGCTCACTGCACAGGCTCTTGCTTCTCCAGTGTGCTACAACCCCGAATGTGAAAAAACTAAAATAAAAAGACAAATGAAACCATGCACCATCACCTGATCCTACCAAAGAGATGAAAACTGAAACTGATCGAGGCTCTGGATCCAGGTACAGTTTACAAGAAATACAAGGAGCAGAACATCCCCCGTGGCTTGATGCAGAGATAGATAGATGTACAGATATGTGATAAAGCAAAACAATAAAACAGTGATTGTGGGAGATGGGTGGTGGATATATAAGTGTTCACGACATAACTTGTTGGATTTTTCTTTGCATTTGAAGTTTTTTAGAATAAAATGTTTAAGAAACATTGTCACACCTGAAATTAGCTCAGTTATTCACATCGAAAGACTTCAATAGGGGAGTAAAACGAGGACGCACAGAATGAGGAGAAATTTTAACCATGGACACCTCAAAGGTCTAATTACCAAAATATACCGAACTCTACAACAGCTCAAAAAGAAAGTAACAAATGACCCAACTAAGAAATGGGGAAAAGACATGAACAGATAATTCACCAAAAAACAAAGTACACATGGCAGACAAACACATGTAAAATTGCTCAAGAACACTAGCTCTCGGGGAGATGCAAATTAAAACCACAATGAATGTGCTCATCTGGGTTGACTAGAGAAACAAACCCATACACACTCACATGTGTATTAAGAGAGAGTTTTATTTAAAGGGTAATTGTACATTAAGAAAGCATCTCCAGGCTGAGCCCCGGTGGCATAGTGGTTGTGTGCAGGACTGCGGCCCACTGGGTTGGAGGTTCAAATCCAGCAGCAAGGCTGGGTCTCTTATTCCCACCACCAGAGGGCAGTGATGCCCCAAAAACAAAGAAAGCATCTCCAACGAAAAAGGAAGCATCTCAACCCAGTCTAGTCCAAGCCTCTAAGTCCAATATTAGATCATATATCCGATACCAATCTACAAAATACTCTTCAGACTCATGAAGCACATGCAATGACACTGAATGCAGGACGATCACAGGTCAGTGGGTAGAAAATCTTTGGATCCAGGGGTGTTGTAAGCGTCTCAGCAATGGCAGGAGTCTCTACATGGCTTTTCCAGATCCAGAGGTCTGATTGCATCGGGGTAGGTCCATGTGGCCTCTCCAGTTCCCAAGGTGTAGCGTCATGTGTCTTGTCAGTAGAGCATCATCTCAGGGATTGAGCTGTGTGTCTCCTGCCTCCAAGGAGAAAATTCCAGAGTCCCGAGAATTCTCGGGAGAAGGCCATGCCCACACAGAGGCCTATGATCAATTGACAGGCTAGACTCCACCTGTGTTAGTCTGGTACATTAGAGGAACAAATTTATAAACACATATGTATATATAAGAGAGTTTTGGCTGAGCCCCGGTGGCGTAGTGGTTGTGCGCGGGACTGCGGCCCACTGGGTTGGAGGTTCAATTCCAGCAGTGGGGCTGGGCCTCCTACTCCCACCACCAGAGGGCAGTGATGCCTAAAAAAAAGAGAGAGTTTTATATAAAGGGTAATTGTACATTAAGAGAACATCCCAACCCAGTCCAGTTTAAGGCCATAAGTCTGATATTATTAGCCCATATGCCAATACCAATCTAAAGTCCTCTTCAGACTCATGAAACATAAGGAATGAAGCCAAATGCAGGATGACCACAAGCCAGTGGGTAGCAATTCTTTGGCTGCAGGGGTGTTGTAAGCATCACAGTGCTGGCAGGAGTCTCCATGTGACTCCTCTAGTAGTTTCTTGCTGCATCAGTTTAGGGATATGTAGCTTGTTCTCAGGGCTGTCTGGCGGGAAGCAAGCCTTGTCAGTGGATAGTCTCTCAGGCAGTGAGTGTTGTCAGTCAAGTGTCTCCAAGGAAGTGAACCTAGAGAGATAGTGTCTCCCACCTCCAAGAAGGAATTACCATATTTCCCAGCATTCTCAGAGGAGAAGGCCACGCCCACACAGAGGTCCCATTGGCTAGCTCCAGATTGCCAGGCTAGACTCTACCACAACACTCTTAATCCTCAAATTGACACCATGTTAGTCCTGGTAAACTAGAGAAACAAATTCATAGAGACACTCATATGTTTATAGGGAAAATGTCTATATATAAAGCAATTGAATATTGAAAAAAGGTCCCAGCCAAATTCAGATCAAGCCCATAAGTCCAATATTAGCCCATATGTCTGATACCAATCTGTCACAGGTAACCAGCCCCTAACAAATCACAGGTCTGGAAGGCGCAAATGTACAGTGATACTATGTAAAGATTGCAGTAAAGTCATAGAGAATAATAGAGACAAGAGAGAAAATAAAATGAAGGAGTGAGACACATTTCATGGTAGCATGCTTACTTCAACCACGCTTGATGCTGCACGTGGAGACGCAGAAGGTGGGAACGCCAGGAGAGCTATTTCTTTCTAACCAAGGCTTATATATCTTTTGGGGGCACGCAAACCCCTTGATTACAGGTAAAGACTTAGGTCACAGGAAGGGGTTGTACTCTAGGTAACACAATAATGACAAGGGAAATCAAAGGGTATACATGCAATAGGAAGGGGAGGTTTTGGGGGACATACATGTGACAAGATGAGAAGATCCTAGATTCATCACGATGGCCTAACCCTAAGTTTTCAGGGGAAGCGATCCATTGTCCTTAACAGCAGAGAGTGAGCCCCAGGTGGGACCAGACAGTAGTCCAATGGCTGGATGCCTTCAGGGAGGCTGCCTCTGACCTCACACCATGTCCTGGCAAGCAGACTCTTAGGTTTGGCTTATCTTTGGGGGGGGGGGAAGTTGAGGAAAAGTCTTTTTATGCCCCCACCAATCTGTAAAGTCCTCTTCAGACTCACAAGGTACATGCAATGATGCTGAATGCAGGGCAATCACAGGCTAATATGTATAAAGTCTTTGGGACCATCTCAGCACAGGCAGTGGTCTCCAAGTGGCTCCTCCAGGTCCCAGGGTCTACCTGAATTGTCAGTAGAGTGTCTCTCAGGGAGTCAGCAGACAGAGCATCTGTCTGTCTCCACCCTCCAAGGAGGAAAATGCCAAAGTTCACAGACTTCTCTGGAGAAGGCCATACCCACACAGAGGTCTCATTGATTGTATCTTGACTGACAGGCCAAGCTCCACCCCTTCGCTTGTAATCCTCTGGAACTGACACCAGATTATGTAACTAGCACACACATCGCTTCTCGGCCTTTTGGCTAAGATCAAGTGTAGCACACGCCACCCCTTCATTCTTAATCCTCAAATTGACAAAGGATTATAAAACTACCACAATGAGAAAACTCTTTGGCCCCACAATGCTAGGCTCCTGTCAAAAGAGTGCTGGAGAGGATGTAGAGTTTTTGAAACTCATATACACTGTTGGTATACTTGAAAAGACATACAGCCACTGTGGGAAATTATATGGCAATACTGAAAGCAAATGCAAATTAAAATCCCATCGCTATTAAGGCTGTGCCCAAAAGAAATGAGACACAACACAAGTAAAAGTGTGTTCTCCCATGTTCATAGCAGCACAGTTCACGATAGCAAAAAACACAGCTCACATATCCAGCAGTGGAAGACTGGATAAAGAAACTATGGTACATACACACATCCCTAAAAAACAGTGATGAAAGCATGAAACACCACATGACATGGAAGGACCTGGAAATCACTATGCTGAGAGAAGGACACAAAAGGACAAGTATTAGCTGAGCCACACAGTGGTTGTGTGCAGCAGGACTGCGGCCCACAGGATTGACGGTTCAAATCCAGCAGCAGCTCTCCAGGAGCAAGACTGGGCTTCCTACTTGCACTAGGGCAGTGATGCGGGGGGATCAAAAGGACAAGTATCATATACGAAGAAACACAAATTAAACAAATATTTTTTTTTTTGGGGGGGGCATCACTGCTCTCCGGTGGTGGGAGTAGGAGGCCCAGCCCCACTGCTGGAATTGAACCTCCGTCCCAGTGGGCCACAGTCCCGCGCACAACCATTACGCCACCAGGGCTCAGCTCTAAACAAATCTTAGAGACCAATTCTTGAACAAAAGAAGAGAAGACTACTTACAGGTCATGAACCATATACCACCTGCCTTTTAGGTACCTCAAAAGAGTTATTTTGGAAGAGACCGCACATTGCCTGGGTCACTCCTTCATGGGGGAGCAGAGGGAAGGATAAGACTGTCCACTTTATACTGCTCATTGAGACAAGGCCGTGACAATTCAGTGTGCCCCCCACCCCCATGGGCATGGAAGGAGAACATTGGCAAAAGATCAAATTAGGACCAGGGGAGGGGGTCATCTATATTTTCCAGGAGACCCTGACATTCTTGTAGGTGAATATGGTGGGTGAATGGGGAGAAGCCACCTTACATGGGAAAGGAATGTTGAGCAATGATTATAGGCAAGCAAGGAGGACAACAGATCGGATTGTATGTTTCCGGGGAGACACTACAAATATGTTTCTACGCAACCTTCAGTGGACCTGGCCAGGGACTACGCACCACGATGACCTTGGATGCTGACCTGGCCAGCAGCATGGCATTCCCTGAGGAACCACACCAGAAGGACTCAACATAGAGGCCTGGCAGGGTGAACTGAGCCCTGCCTCAAAGCGCCTTTGCCCTGGGACTGAGGACCGGGGCACGCTGATGGGAGAGGAAACAGAGAGTGGCCATCCCCAGGGCTGTAGAAATGATAGTTTGGGGACCTTGGGGCTGGGGGAAGCCCTGGTTTGGTGGTGTCCAATAGTAAGGGACCCAATAGTCATCATATGTTTAATACCTCCATGTTCCCCTTATATTGACACGACGGGTTCTGTTGGGCAGAGATATGCACTTGGAAGAACGGATCCAGGAAGGTTTCCTCTGGTATCAATCCCCCTTGCTTAAGGGAAACAGAACTCAATCAATTGGGAACAATGCAGGGCCCCAACTCAAGAGTTGCACCCTGTGGTGGAACAGTACTCACATAGCTTCCTTATATCAACAGCGTCTACAGAGCTGTGTCATTGGAAACTTTCTTGGATGTAATCAATGCAATTGCCTTATACCCCAGGGGGAGGATTTACAGTGTTCTCCTTTTTCGTTTCTTTGGTTTTCTGTTTTTCTGCCTGCTGTTTGTTTGTTCCATTTTTTGTTGTTGTTCTTGTGGGGTTATATCATAATATGACCACCAATGTAAATCAAAGTTGATCAGAACCAGTGGACAAACAGGCAGATTCTGGGCTCCCATTTAACTCTAGCCCCAGGATCATTGTAAACATCCATCATTGCACCTGCTTTGACATTTGCACCTCAGGATCAAATGAGGCAAGAAGAGTTATTTGCCCCAAAACTTGACTTAGAAATATTTTTAATGAGACGACTTTAAAACATCAGGATTCTGAAGCACACATCTCATTAGCTCTTAGAGGAAAGCCATCATTAGACTTCTTTGATCGCTGTTGTTAGGTTCCTCTGCACAACAGAAAAAAACACTGCCCAGTCTTGTTCCGTCCTCACTAGGGTTATGGTTGAGCCCATTGCTACGGCCACTGTGTCAATCAAGCATGTAGAAGGTCTTCCTGTTTTGGTGTCCCTCGATGCTACCAACCAAAATGTACTTTCCCAGGGACTTCTCTCATCTGACTTCTCTTATCCTCCTTGCTCGCAAGGAGCATTTTGACTGGGAACTACCATTATTATTTCTAAAAAGCATATTGCTTACTGCTATTCTCAAGTGATTATATTTCATCATTATCATGTAATAACTGCTCAATTCTATGCTAAGCACCTTCATCCACTAAGTAAAACTTTAGTACAAACTTACCTAGGCCATGTCTTGTAAGCAGGCTGCAACTCTAAGGTATGTTTTTACCTCCAAGAGATTCTTACTTTGTCCAAGGCTCTCTGGTGGCACTGACAGAAAAGCATTGCCGGCCTTGTGTAAAATATGACACAGGGGTACTACTTCCAACCCTCACAACTGCTCTGGGAGAAACCTAAGGCTGTCTGCTCTTGTAAAGAGCAACAAATTCTGCCAAGGGCTCAAGTAGAAAATATTTGGAAATGAAGATGGCAACATGTTTTACAAATATGCTTGACACATATGATGTATGGAATGTTATAAGAGCTGTAAGAGCTCCAAATAAAATCATGGGGGGGGGGGAGCAGCCACTATACCACCTGGGTTCCAATGACTGTAGAATAAATACTTTTCAAAATTGAAAAAAAAGATTGACAAATTCTCAGGAATCCTATAGAAGAGCGGGAACACACTTAACAGCATTGAGTTTGTTTTTGATATTTTGTCTTCCTTGGAAAGACAAGCATTAACAATGACCTGATCTTTCAAGCATTTACCTCATACTGAGAGTTCTAATCTTTTTACTCGTTCCTTATATTACAAAATTACCATAACGGTTCTTCATCTATTTGGAACTTTCATCACTACCATTCAGAAAGGAATGCACACTTAACACCATTAGCTCATATCACACCGCTGTATCACATTCATAGATTTGACCGAGTCTAACCTATTCACAAAGCAGTGGTGTTGGGTGACTCAAAGAAAGGAAAGGAGAGACTCATGAATAACACAAAGCAAATGAAGGCATCACCTGAAAATTCAGTAATGCCTAACAGAAAGGTAATGGTGCCTATTGCTACACATTTTAATAAGCGTGCGGGTATAGAAAGAGCCTTATTGCTGGTGTCAAGTAAGCAGGGGACAGCTAAATACAAAAATGGTGAGTCAAACCCATGCCCTCATCTGGGAGAAGATAAAGTTGTCTGCTCCCATAATGACCTACACTGTCCGTTACTAACCAAAATGTTGATTCAGATGCACCTGGCAACTGTGAAGGAGAAGGACCTCACAGTCCACTTTTCTAAAGATCTCCAGCCGAGGAACCCTTGGGAGATAGCTCTCCTGCTGGTCTCTTGGTTGGGTGACTTTGAGTAAAGCAGCAATGCTGTTTATGGGTATGGTCATACGTTTCTGATAGCACAGTGATACACGTTGAGCCTAGTACAGCTGTAAGTTTGTAACATTTCATTTGTCTAGTACTACAATGCCCTCCAGATCCGGAAAGTTTTCAGACACCTCAGATGTTTTTAGCCTTGATCTAAGTTATGTGTGTTTTTCTAAAAAATGGTCCCACATGTATTCAAAAAGATCCCACAGTCCCCAGAACTCATCGTATTCGCAAAGGGTTATTTAAAGCTACCTAGATAGGTACTTCTCTTTGTATTCATCATTTTTAATGTGAATAACTGCAAAATACACAGGCACTTCACTCTTTCCTAACTTACACAAAACATACAATGATAATTTGACTTCCTTGAAGACTCGGGATCATTCTAAACATCAGTCATTGCACCTGCTTTGACATTTGCACCTCAAGATCAAATGAGGCAAGAAGAGCTATTTGCCACCAAACTTGACTTAGAAATTTTTAAAAATCATTTTATTGAGGGATCTTACAACTCATCACAATCCATCCATCCATTGTGTCAAGCACATTTGTACATTGGCTTCTGTTGTCTCACCTGTAATTGTCATGTATTGATCTGCCACCCATCATGCTTTTGTGACAGTTCCCTTTGCCTCCTAGCCCTCTTGCTTCCCAATTGTGACTCTTCAGCTGCCTCTCATTGGTGGCCTCTCAGCCAGAGATGTGACTGTACCTTTGTGGGTTTTTTTCTTTAAAGCAATACATGTATTCAAACCTACCCCCAATTTCCTGGTCTTAACCCCACCCCTTCCAGAGAAGTGTTGGCAATGCCATATTGCCTTAAGGCCATGGCCCCTATAGCCCACTGTTCTGTTGGCAGGTAGCTATGTCAAGCTGTCCTGGTACTTTTCCAAACCTAAGTTTGTGGCCTTCAGATAACTCTCCACCCCCACCCACCCTGTTCCTATGTATGTACCTCCATCCTGTTTCAGGATGTTATGAAGACTAAAGCTTCTCTTAGCTGCTGTAATCAGCTTGGCTAATTAGAGTAGAATGTCTGTACTCCACAGAGGAGTCTTGTACCTTACAGTTTGAAAAACAGGATACAGTTTTTGCCTATATATATCCTGCCTAACTACTATTCCGGTTTTAAGTGACACTAGTCCTCTTGGGGCCACTGGCTTAATAAAGTCTCCTAATTTAGGTTGGAGACATTATCCTGGTCTTTAATCTCTCACGGCATGTAACACATGTCCACTTTAAATTTGTGACAGGCTCTCTTTGGTACCCTAAGACACCTAGAAACTTTTCTCTTAAAGTGACCTTTTAATTAGATTAAATGCGTGTAACAGGTTACCGCAAAGACTAAAGAATGTCATCCTTAAATACATCATTCTTGCTACAAAAGAGACCAAAAGAATAATAGTTACCATACTCTAAATCAGAGAAAAGAAGTTTAGGAGCAGTGAGAGTAAGTTAATGGGTGTCAAACTACTGAAATGGAAACCACAGTGTGAAGCATATGGCCAGTACCATTGACCCTTATGTCTTGAAACAATGGAATGGGAATGTTTTACTGAATACACTTTCACCAAAAATATACATGTTTTTAGAAGCCATAGAAACAGGTTTTACTGAGTCAGAATCCACTCTATAGCAGTAGGCTTTTGGGGGTGGTCACTAACAAGGAACTAATTTGCCTACTTAGAAGCTGAGTGCAAGAAGCAGGAACTGAGAGGGAGGCAAATTAGCAAAGGAGAGGACTTAGCTGAGAGAAAGGGCTGGAGGAGGGGGCCGGAAGGGAGGGCAGAGGAGAGAGTGGACTAAGTCCACAGGGAAGAAGCTCATTAGCCTGTGTGATCCAAAGATGATTATAATGAGCTCTAATATGGTGAATGGAAAAGTATCAGAGCTTAAATTGTGAGCACCCAATTTGTAGAAGGCCATAGAGAACAGTGAGAACCCCCAAATCCATGCGCAGAGTATCCGATCAGATGAAGCCTCTGGCAGATCCTCTTTAGTCACAGACCAGGGTCTCCAACAACTTTGCTATCAGACAGACATGATTGTAAACTTGATTCAGGTGGATTGAACCACATATAATATGATACTTGGTCAGTAGAACTCTCTCTTGACTCAACCTGTATTTACTCTATGATCAAATCTTTCTCGATTGTTTCATGACAGAAATGCCTTCTTTGTCTTTTAAAATGTTGTTGGTCGTCTTCTCTTTCTTACTCTTTATTTTTATATTATTTTTTCTTCTTTCAGCTTCATTTTGGTTTTGTTTTTTACTGTTTCTGTTAGGTCTCTCCATTTAAGAAGCAGAGAAGGGTACAAGTGTCACCAACCTCACCCAACTGCTGGGTCAAAATTTGGGCCCCAAGATCACATGGAGTGGACTGAGGGCAGAGTCTTCCATGGCCACTGTATTAGTCCAGGTAGACTAGAGAAACAAATTCATAGACACACATATGGATATGAGGAAGGTTTATATACAGTTATTAGAGAGACAATAACTGAGGCAAGGGGTTACTGGGACGGAGGTGAGGAGTGGGGAGACGGAGGGCAATTGAGGAGCAATTAATGAATGCAGTAGGGGAGGGAAAGGATTATGATGATGTCTATACAATTCTTTTAGAAAGTGATTTAATCATGGAAGTATATGATATGTGAATAGTATAATCAATAGAACTACATACCCAACAAGAAGTTCCAACCCCAACCCCCTCCCAGGCCTGGACACAGGCACCCTCATCACAGTCTTCATCATTTATGTTGCAATTGTCCCACTGACATTTTTCATTTTCGCTCCCTGCAGATTTGGATCTGCCAACATGTCAACTTCCAGAAGTGGCATATATTTGACAGCTATGTCCCCAACAAGACTCTGCCCTTGTGGTGCCACCAGGGTTCAAGTGTCACCAACCTCACCCAACTGCTGGGTCAAAACCTGGGCCCCAAGATCACATGGAGTGGACTGAGGACAGAGTCTTCCATGGCCACTATGTTAGTCCAGGTAGAATAGAGAAACAAATTCATAGACACGCATATGGATATAAGGGGAAGGTTTATATATAAGAGGAATAGAGCAATGAGAAAGCATCCCAATGCAGTCGAGTTCAAAGTCATAAGTCTGATATTAGCCCATATGCCTGATATCAATCTATAAAGTCTCCTTCTGACTCACAAAGTCACAGGCCAGTGGGTACAGAGTCCCGGCTCAGGCAGGGGTCCACTCATGGCTCCTTGTTTCCAGGGCTCGGGGTCCATCAGCAGTATCCATTGGTGATAGAAACATCTCAGTGCTGGCCAGGGTCTCTCTTGTTCTATCAGGGTAAGGCGGTGTGACTTCTCCTCCAGCTCTTTCAGTTCCTCAGATGCTGCCATCTTGTCTTGTCAGCCGAGCGACTCCCAATGACTGGGGGGAATGTTCTCTCATCTTCACAAGGGAAATACCGTGAGACTTTCCAGAATTCTCAGGAGAAAGCCATGCCCACACAGAGACCTCATTGACTACTCATTGGCTATCTCCAGGTTGATAGGCTAGACTCCACCCCTACATCCCACTCATGAAATTGACATGAAGTACATGACCACCACAGCCACTCTTGTATAACTCAGTACTGCTGTGAGCTACGGGACACATTCTATGTGGTGGCCTAGTATGTCCCAGAAGCTATGGAGAACCTAATGTGTCATCTTGACCCATGGAATTGGGTTTGTGTTCTGTCTGTGTAAATTATCTAGCATGTAGGCCTAAGATTCACCCTAGTGTGTAGGCCTATGCCTTCTCTCTGCCAGAATTGATAACGTCTTCTATCATGTGACAAAGCCAGGAATGAGCCTCACTACCTGCTCTCTTGGTCAGTTCTGCGCTCCCTCCAAGCTTGCCGCACCAGGTCCATGGTCCAGGTTTGTACGGCTCTAAGGGTGTGCTCTCCTTGTCTTTCAACTCTCTGGGCAGATTTTCTAAATGAATTTTCTTCATGTACAGCTCATGGCTCCACATGACCTCATCTCCCAGGAAGGCTTCCTTCCATGCATGAGACTGCTTCAAGGCCCTACATGGACAAGTATTTCCAAGAAAGCATTAAGCCTTACTCTAAAAGCAAACCTGCCCCCAGCCCACCCCCAACATTCCTGCCTTTGACTCTCTTCCTTTGGTGAATATGCATTGTAATGTGGGAACAAAGATTCCAGCATGCTCCACCCAAGGCCATACTCACCGTTTGTGGTTGTTGCTATTGACCAACAGTGAATAGCATTTACTGAGTGTGTGTGTATGTGTGTGTGTGTGTTTCCGAGTCACTTCCAATTTGGATGACACAGATGCTTAAACAATTCTCAGAAGAAAACTTGGTGGTGGACTTCTGAAAACCCTCTGAAGTAAAGCCCTACTCTGCAAGCATGGAACTGCCAGGAGCCAATATCCACCCAACAGCAACTCTTTCCTCTTTGTGAAATACACTGAAATGCAGTTAATGATTTGTGTTAACCTTGCAGTGTGGAACTTGGCACTTGTTGGTTCTAGGATTTTTTATTTATTTTGGGGGGTAGATTACCTGGGATTTTCCACATAGACAATCATGGTGCATGCAAATGGGAACACTTTTATTACTTCCTTTCCTATCTACAGACATACTTGAGAAATATTGCTCATCTGGTGCCAGACCACCTCCACAAAGCAAAAATCACAAGAAAGCAGGTCACAGGATTTTCGTTATTATTCGTTTGTCTTAGTACATATAAAGGTAATGTTTACACTATACTGTAGTCTAGTAGCAGTGCAATGGCATTATGGGAAAATTTTGGAATATTTCAAAAATTACCAAAATGGAACAGAAGTGAGCTGTTGGAAAAAATGGTGCTGGTAGACTTGCTCAAGACAAAGTTGGAACTAATCTTTAATGTGTTAAAAAAGAAAAGGGCAATATCTGCAAAGCAAAGCACAAGGTGTGCCTGGATATGCCTTGCATATGTTTATTTTTCTTGTCTTCTTGTATGGGCTAAGACTCCAGGTGATATTTCATCAAAGTGTTGAGAGCAGAAAAACTTTGTTCCTTTCAATCTCAGAAAAGGCATGCAGTCGTTCACCATAATATATAATGGCAATTGCTGTCCTTTATCAGGTTAAAGAAGTTCCTTCCCTTCCTTTCCTAGTTTATTAAGACTGTCTATCATGCTGGGATACAGAACTTCTATCTTCTTTTCTGTTTTAATTGATATGATCATAAGGATTACACTGACTGATTTTAGGTTGCTTAACTCAAGCTTCCACTTCTGGAATATATACCCCCATATTTGGAAGGGGGGGGCTGGGAGGGAGTAAATCTGCAAGCCTTTTAAGTTATAAAATTCAAATAAATGTATTTCTTTTTTTTTTTAGGCATCACTGCCCTCAGGTGGTGGGAGTAGGAGGCCCAGCCTTTGCTCCTATGGAGCTGGAATTGAACCTCCATCCCAGTGGGCCGCAGTCCCGCGCAAAACCACTACGCCACTGGGGCTCAGCCGAAATAAATGTATTTCTTAGTGAAGGTCATATCCCAAATTCCTCTCTGCTGTACTATCAGGAGTATTTTGGCAGACAAAAATTCCATTTCATGTGATTATGAGTTGGACAGGTAACTGCCAGGTCACTGGGGAATGAGGTGATAGATAGTAATTTTTTAAAGAGAGGAGCAATGTGTCTTGGCACGTCAAGTTTTAGCACCGCACTCGATGTTTCTGTCCTATAGGTTCAGTATGAGTGAAAATCAAGGCAGAGGTCATAGATTTGTGTGTTGGTTGGTAAGGCAACTGCTAGGCCTCTTGAGGGTTAATTTTTTTACCATTTAGAATGAAAGGAGTTGGAGCTACAGTGCCCATCTCCTTTCCAGTTCACTCGCTTCAGCTTAGAACTGACCAAAATTTGGTCTTGAAACCCAAAGAATATGAACTCTGGTCTCGTGGGCTCATGCTAATAAGCCATGCTTCTAAATAAGCATATTGGAACCTCCAAAATTGTATCTTTGGTTTCTATTATTCTGTTTGGTTTTTGCTTGTCCATATGAGGATGCAGCTTAGAGGTGTAGATCCTTGGAGGTCACCTTCTTGAAACTGTGTCATATGCTTTTCCATTTGTCATTATATGAAACCAATTGATGGATCAATAAAGACAGCAAGTAGAAATAAGGGTTTCTCTGGAAGGGGAGTTCAGTGGTGGGGGGAGGGGTTCGTGAAAGGGAGATGATGTCTAGGTGCTCATGTAGAAAAAAAATGTTTGGAATCAGATTGTGTTGGCATGTTTATAATTATGCCTGATATGGTTGAACTATGGAATGATATGATATATTGTAATTATTTAAAAAGAGGAATGAATGTGCCTTGGTACGCCAAGTCCTAGCACCACACTTGATATTTCTCAGGCCACTGCCAGGGCTAAAATCACTCCCACCCTTCCCACATTGGCTCATCTTTCCTGCCAAATCTATGCTTCTCCTAAATTGATGTGGCAGAATCCTGGTGGGTCACACTCCT
Organism: Nesogale talazaci; assembly: GCA_004026705.1. Taxonomy (NCBI): domain Eukaryota; kingdom Metazoa; phylum Chordata; class Mammalia; order Afrosoricida; family Tenrecidae; genus Nesogale; species Nesogale talazaci. The sequence goes on along the minus strand of PVJH01020594.1, from coordinate 24,304 downwards.
CTTTCAGATCCTTCACTAGACATGTGAATGCACTGTGGGATGCTGAATTGGGTAAAGCCCATAATTTAGTTCATAGTCTTGTGCCAACATGACCTGCTTAGTTTTACTCATTGTACCAAGATTATGTAAGATTTTCTTATTAGGAAAAGTATGTGGAAGAGTATACCAGACCTCTCTGTACTATTTTTTTTATTATTTTTTATTTTTTTTGGGGGGGGGGCATCACTGCTCTCCGGTGGTGGGAGTAGGAGGCCCAGCCCCACTGCTGGAATTGAACCTCCGTCCCAGTGGGCCACAGTCCTGCGCACAACCACTATGCCACCAGGGCTCAGCCCCTCTCTGTACTATTTTTGCAATGCTTCTGCACTTGATCTTAACTAAAAGGCCGAGGAGTGATTTTTTGCAATGCTTCCATAAGTCTAAAATTATTTCAAAATAAGCAGCCTTTGAGAATTCTTCTACTGGCTCTTCATTGACTTAAGGATTAAGCCATCAACTTTATTTTTAAAAGACTGCATGGCCTAACCTCTCTCCCAGGCATATATGGTGCTCACTTCCATCCAGGAAATTCTGACCCATTGTGAACCTACAGGACAGAATAGAACTGCCCCTGTGAGTCCAAGGAAACCATAACTCTTTACCAGAGTAGAACACCTTGCCTTTCCCCCTTGTAATTTCGAATCGCTGACTTTGTGGTTAGCAGCCTCAAACCTAAACCACTTTGTGACCAGGGCTCCAGTTAAGCATACATGAAGGAACTTTAGGTTTGTTGATTGTTTTAGTTATACCATTTCATTTCATTTTTGTTCTTTATTGTTTTTGTTGGGTTTCCCAGTTTATGAAGCACAGAAAGAGTGCATGTATAGAATTAAAGAAATAAGGGACTGAGCACCGGGGGCGTAGTGGTTGTGCGCGGGACTGTGGCCCACTGGGATGGAGGTTCAATTCCAGCAGCGGCTCCACAGGCGCAAAGGCTGGGCCTCCTACTCCCACCACCTGAGGGCAGTGATGCCCAAAACACCAAAAAAAAAAAAAAGGAAATGAGGCAAGAGTTTGTAGGGATGGGAGGGCGGTGGAAGGGGATTTCCAGATTAAACAATAAAGGTTGGAGCGGGAGTGAGCATGAGAACTGAAGGTGATTACACAAGATATTTAATTTTTGCTTTGTTTTACACAACTCATTTTAAAGATGACTTAATCAAGGGAAAATAAAAAATCATTCTGAAACTAATTGTGGTAATGTTTGTACAACTTTTGTTGATATTACTGAACAATTGAATTGTGTGATATGTAGTTGACAATAAAACTGCTTTTAAAAGTTTGTTGAAAAATCCATTAGCTTTTCGTTCCACTTTTCCAGAATATTTTTTGGGGGGCATCACTGCCCTCTGGTGGTTGTGGGAGCTACCCAGTGCTGCTCCTGACAGCCACCACTGGATTTGAACCGCCAAGCCCGCAGGCCGCAGTCGCACACTCAACCACTTATGCCACCGGGGCTCAGCCCTCCAGAATATTTTTAAAATTTTTTCTCAGCAGTTTTATTTGCAAATAATTTACATATAATGCAATTCAATAATTCTTTCAATTATATCAAGAATAACTGTATAGTCACTACCATATCAGTTTTAGAGCACCCCCATGGTTAAATTGTCTTTTTTATTTATGTTTTTATATATATAAATCATTTTATTGGAGGCTCATACAACTCTTATCACAATCAATATATACATCTATTGTATGCAAAGCACATTTCACATTTGTTGCCATCATCATCCTCAAAACATCCTCCTTCTACTTAAGCCCTTCATAGCAGCTCCTCATATTTCCCCTCCCTTTCCATACCTCCTCCCTCATGAACTCTTAATAATCTACAAGTTACCATTATTTTGCCATATCATATACTGTCTGACGTGTGCCTTCATCCACTTCCCTGTGGTCCTCCATATCCCAGGGAGGAGGCTATATGTAGATCCTTACAATTGGTTCTCCCTTTCTATCCCACCTTCCCTTCAACCTCCCAGTATCACCACTCTAACCACTGGTCCTGAAAGGATCATTTCTCCTGAATCCCCCATGTTTCCAGCTCCAGTGTATATCCTTTGCTCTAGCTGGGTTTGTAAGTTAGAATTGGGATCATGATAGTGTGTGGGGAGGGGGAGGAGGAAGCATTTAAGAACTAGAGGAAAGTTGCATATTCATTGTTGCTACCGTGTACCCTGACTGGCTCATCTCCTCCCTGTGACCCTTCTGTAAGGGGATATTGCTTCACCTACCGATGGACTTTGGGTCCCCATTCTATACTCCCCTGCATTTATAGTGATATAATTTTTTTGGTTTTTGATGTTTGATACCTGGTCCCTTTGACACCTTGCAGTCACACAGGCTGGTGTGCTTTTTCCATGTGGGCTTTGTTACTTCTGAGCTAGATGTCCACTTTCCATGATCTTTTTGGAAGTCTCTCATATCTTGCCTTCCTCATCCAGGCTGAGCCAAGGCCTCCACTCCCATACTACTCTCTGGTCTAGCTTCAAAGAACAATTCCACTGCCATTGAACATGTATTCCCTTTAACCTCTGGGTAAAGGAGATCCTTGCTGTTCCCTTGACCCAGTATGCACTACTGCTCCTGACACCCCATCTCCTTTTTGTGTTGCTGGAATACTACTCATTTATTTCAGCTCTTCACATAGAAATTACTTTTCTCAGACTAACACAACCCCACTGAAAAAGGAAACCAACAAGAATGCCCCTTATCCCCACTCTTATTTAATACTGTACTGAAGGTTTTAGCTAACAACATAAGGCAAAGAAAAGACATCAAAGGTATTCACCTGGGGAAGGAAGAGGTGAAACTATTGTTATTTGCAGATTATATGGTTCTATATGTGGAAAATCCCAAAAGTTCCACAAGGGGAGTACTGGAAGCAATAGAGGAGTATGACAGAGTGGCAGGATACAAGATCAACAATCAGAAGTCTATTGGACTGCTATACACATTGAATAAGACCACAGAAGAGGAGATTAAAAAGGTGGCATCCTTCACAATAGCCAAGAACAAATTGAAATATCTAGGGATATACCTGACTAAAATAACCAAAGATCTATATGAGGAAAACTACAGAAACCAAGAATAACCTCAACAAATGGAACAATATCCCATGCTCATGGATCAGAAGACTCAATATAGTAAAGATGACAGTTCTACCCAAGGTACTACATAAGTTCAATGCAATTACGATAGAATTACCCTCAGCTATATTCAAAGAAATGAAAAAAATGATCGCCAACTTCATATGGAGAGGGAAGAAGTCCAGAATTAGCAGAGAACTCCTCAAAAAGAAGGACACAGTGGGAGGGCTTATTTTAACTGACTTTTATACATATAGCCACAGTGATCAGAACCATATGGTATTAGTATAATGATAGATACTCAGACCAATGTAAAATAACTGGAAACCCAGAGATAAACTCATCAGCATAAAGACAACTGATCTTTGAATAAGGGCCCCCAACATATCAAATGAGAAGAAGATGCCCTCTTCAACAAGTGGTGCTAGAAAAAATGGATAGCTACCTGCAGAAAAATGAAGCAAGACTCTTATCTCACTCCATGCACAAGAATAAGCTCAATGTGTGCCACAGACCTCGAGGTAAAACCCCTAACTATTAGAACCATCAATGAGGGAAATGGGACTAATCTGAGAACATTGGCATGGAGATTACATAGACCATCAGAAATAGGGAAGAACACAAACACAGAGGAGGCACAAATTGACAACTGGGTTATACTGAAGGTAAAATATCTGTGCACATCAAAAGAATTCACCAAGAGAGTAATAAGAGAGCCCATAGAATGGGAAATCATCTTTAGCAATGACACATCAGACAAAGTCCTTATTACTAAAATCTACAATACCCTGATAACTTCCAAAAAGACCAAAACTAACTGCCCACTGAGGAGGTGGGCAAAGGACCTGAACAAAAGTTTCACAGAGGCCAAAATCTCAATGGTCAATAAACACAGGAGAAAATGTTCCTGATCACTATCCATAAGAGAAATGCAAATTAAAACAGCAATGAGATACCACCTAACACCCTTGAGGATAGCCTAATTCAAAAAATCAGAAACCAACATGTGTTGGACACAGGACTGTGAAGAGACAGGAACTCTCATCCACTGCTGGTGGACCTCTAGGTATGTACAGCCACTATGGAAATTGATTCTATGATATCTAAAACAGACGGAAATTGAGCTACTATGCAACCCAGTATATACCCCTACTGGGCATATACCCAGAAGAGGCAAGAAACAAACCATGGCCTGACATCTGTGCTCCAGTAGTCATCACGGCACAATTCACAATTGCAAGAAGTTGAAAACAACCCAAATTTCCATCAACAGATTAATGGATTAAAAAGCTGTGGTACATACATATAATGGAGTACTATGCAACACTGAAAAGCAGTGGATGATCGCATGAAGCATATCACTACATGGGAAGAACTGGAGGAAATTATGCTAAGTGAAGTAAGCCAAGCACAAAAGGACAAGTGCAACATGAGTCCACTGAGGTAAACTTAAAAAAAATCAAAAGGAGCATAGGGAAAAACTACTGTATTCAGAAATTCCTGGGGTGAGTCCCAGGTAGTGTGGCAGATCTCGACCAAAACCAGGGCTACATATGGCATCCAACTAAACAGGAGGTTGTGGGGGTGGGGGGGCACAGGGCACTGACCCATTGAAGGGGAGCATACTGTTTATATATATATATATTCCACAGAGAAAGAGGGACCAAACTTAAACCCGGTGTTCCAGAATGTGAATGCAGTGTGACGGCATGGAGCAAGGAGCCAGTGGAGGGGACTAAGGGTCCAGCTCCAATCCCAACTATGTGGACAACCGCCCCTCCTCCCAGAAGAATTTACTTCAAAGGACAACACTGAAGCTGTAGCTTGGGAAGAGGGACATGTCTGAACCCAGGAGAACCCAGGAGAACAAACGAAGGGGGTGGAAGAGAATGGAGCACATCCTGGCCCACTAACCCTTGAGGACCATATCCCCCCTCAGAACAGCCAATGTACAGAGAGGACCATATGGCCAGCCCCACTATGAAACATGGCATCCGTCGCTGACCCAGGGACCTTTGGGGACAACACTGGAGACAAGGCAGGGATTGCAACTGATAGGACCCCACCACACCGAGGCAAAGCACTAATGGTGTGCAGCAGAGCAGCAAGGGCATGGAGGTTCCCAGGGAGTGCTGAGGGAAGACTTTGAGCAAAGGGTGTGGCACCCCATTGGACTTAACAAGAGGACACTCCTAGAGGTCAACAAACAGACCTTGGACTATTTACAGTTTTTCTTTTTTTATTATCATTATTATTATTTTGCTACTTATTTATATTTTTTTCTGGACATTTTGTTTTGTTTTTGTCATCATTTTGTTTTCTTTTGTCTCTTCATCTTGCTATTCCTTATTTTTTTGTACATAGTATTATCTCTTCAGGTCTATCTAGATAAGATAAGCTAAACAGTCTGGAGGAGAAAACAATGGGACTGATGGTTGGGGGGTGGTCATGGGAGAGAGAGAAGTGGGGGAAAGGAGGTGGTTTGTACCAACTCAGGGACAAGGGAACAGCAAGTGATTCAAAATAAGTGGCAAGGTGGGTGTAAGAGGCCTGGTAGGGATTAATCAAGGGTAATATAACTGAGAGAAATCACTGAAACCCAAATGAAGGCTGAGCATGATAGTGGGACAAGAGAAAGTAAAAGGAAGTAGAGGAAAGAATTAGGAGGCAAAGGACATTTATAGAGGTCTAAATATAGGCATGCACATATGTAAATACATGTATATATATGATGGGGAAATAGGTCTACATGCATATATTTATAGGGTTATTATTAAGGCAGCAGATGAACATTGGGTCTCCACTTAAGTACTTCCTTAAAGCAAGAACACTTTGTTCTATTAAATTGGCATCCAAGATGCTCACCTTCCTGAAATGATGACTGAAGACAAATGTGTGAATAAGCAAAAGTGGTGAAAAAAGCTGATGATGCCTGGCTATCAAAAGATATAGTGTCTGGAGTCTTAAAGACTTGAAAGTAGGCAGTGATACCACAAAAAAAAAGCCTTGAAAGTAAATAAGCAATCATCTAGCTCAGAAGCAACAAAGCCCACATGAGTAGAAGAACACCAGCCTGTGTGACCACAAGGTGTCAAAGAGATCAGGTATCAGACATGAAAGTACTAAAAAATTATATCATTGTAAATGAGGGGAAGTACAGATTGGATAACCAAAGCCCATCTGCAGGTAATGCGATATCCCCTTACAGAAGGATCGTGGGGAGGAGATGAGCCAATCAAGGTACAGTGTAGCAACGATGAAACATGCAACTTTCCTCTAGTTCTTCAAGGCTTTCTCCTCTCCCCCACTATCATGATCCTAACTCTACCTAACAAATTTGATTAGACCAGAGGATGTACACTGGTAGAGATAAGAACTGGAAACACAGGGAATCCACGATGGATGATCACTTTAGGACAAGTGATGAGAGTGGCAATACTGTGAGGGTGGAGGGAAGATGGGGTAGAAAGGGGGAACATTTACATGGATCTACATATAACCTCCTCCCTGGGGTATGAAGCACAGGGAAGTGGGTGAAGGGAGACATTGAACAGTGTACGATATGAAAAAATAATAATTTATAAATTATCAGTGGTTCATGAGGGAGTGGGGAGGGAAGGAAAAATAATGATGAGCTAATACCAAGGGCTTAAGTAGAAAGCAAATGTTTTGAAGATGATGAGGGCAACAAATGTACTTGGCATACAATGGATGGATGTATGGATTGCGATGAGTTGTATGACCCCCAAAAAATGATTCTAAAAAAACAAATTACTTTTCCCATCAAGTCTTCTTTGACAGACTCCCCCAGTACACCGGCCTCCCCCACCCCACACACATTTTGATTATTTGTGTCTTGTATGTACTCCCTAGTGCATGCTGTGTGTGGAGCCCTAGTGTTACTGAGGGTTAGGCATTGGGCTGTCAACTGCAATGTCAGGGGTTCAAATCCACTCTTATCTGGGTGGGAAAAAGATCAGCCTGTTCTGAGGTCAACCAATACCTTCAGCCAGGCCTCCCCCAGCCAGGGGTGGGCTAGCATAAAGGCTTGGAGCATGCTCTAGCCCACTCTCTTGCCCTCTGTATCCCCATGATTTCCCAGTCCTGCACGCTTGGGTGCTCTCTTCCATGTGGTTGTTCATGCCCAGTGGTGAACCCCAGTGCAGCTTCTATGAGGCTTGGCATGCTTTCAAAATATAGTGTATACCCTTTGGTGACTGCAAACCCTGAAACTTGTCTTTTCCTTCATAAGGACGCACTTGAATTATACACATACACAACAGTTGAGGCTATTTGCTCCCATCAAGTTTTTTTTTGGGGGGGGCATTACTGCCCTCTGGTGGTTGTGGAAGCTACCCAGCGCTGCTCCTGAGAGCCACCGCTGGATTTGAACCGCCAAGCCCGTGGGCCGCAGTCGCGCACTCAACCACTTACGCCACCGGGACTCAGTCCGCTCCCATCAAGTTTGACAATCTTGGAACCACTCAATGGTCATGGATTCTTACATGTGCTTCCACTTTACTCTATGTATACCTCTGTATCATTCGTTCTATGTGTCCCTCTCCACCCCTCAGAAATCTGTAGGCAACTCTCGATCTATACCTCCTCTATTCACAAGGTGGCCATTGAAATGGCTTCATTTCACAGGTCTAAGACTTTGGGGATTAAGTTTCCCACTGGAGGAATGATTCTCATCATTTATATACTTCGCAATATGTGAGAGCAACAAGCTTTCGTTTTCCCCTTGTTACTGTGAACTTTAGACTGAGGATCAATTTTCGGTACAAATATCAACATTTCTGAAAAGAGTATGTTCTTATCCTACAGCTTTATACATGGTAAAATTATAGCAAGGATATTCAGTCAAGAGACTCATAAAATTTGGAATCAATTATGTACAAAGATGTCTTCTAAGTAATTTAGCAGTCTTTTGTGGGGTTTTTTTTTTGGGGGGGGGGGTCTTTTGGCATCGTTAGCAGTTAACAATTTTGTCTTCTCAACTAGATTTTGCCTGGTTACCACTACTGAACATTCTGTTCAGGAACACAGTACACTTACTTCACTTTTATTGACAATCTCATTATCAACATTTCCCAGTCAATTCAATATTTTAAAAACTACTATCTGACTATTGCACACATTCAAGACTAATATCTAGCAATAATGAGGGATAAGTGAGGTTCGAGGCAAGAGTAACAGTAACTGTGGCGATTATGACTGTGTCAACGTGACTGAGCCTTGATTCTCAGTGGTTTGGCAGTTCTCAAACTCTCACTGCCCAGAGTCCATGCTGACGCATAGTGACCCTCTGTGGGTTTCTGAGATTGGAATTGTTTATGGGGGTAGAAAGCGCAGTCTTTCTCCTGAGGCGGTTTTGAACTGCAGAACATGGAGATTGAGGCCTAACTCGTAACCACTATAGCGCTAGGCCTCCGTGGTTTGGCAGTGAAGCTGTAGACATTCCCCATGACAAGATCCCCTCGTGCATGTCTCCTGCTTCCACTAAAAGTGGACTCTGTAGAACACCATGCTTGCATTCTCTAGGGTCTGAAGCCTGTATCTCTTATATTGTTTGACCTCTGGTTTTATTGACTTGAGCCAGAGGTCTGCTATCATGTCTGCTGATCTTAAGAGTCCTCAGAAACCTCCCATCTTATCTGCCCATCTTGGATTCATCTGCTTCTGCAGCTGGAAGCCTCCTTGCCTGACCTGTTTCCCTTGGGTTGACCTGTCCCTGCAAACTACATGACTCAGGAGAAGTCCCTAACGTAGCACCTGACCCACCAACTTGAAACTTGCCTGCCTCTACCACGGTGGGAGTCATTTCCTTGACATAAACCTTTCTACATGTATACATATGCAATATTAATTGGTTTTGCAGTTCTCTAGAAAACCCAGTCTGAGGTTTTCTTTTCCCTTTATTGGGGACTCCTACACCGTTTATCACAATCCACACATTCCCACCAAAGCATCAAGCACATTTGCACATATGCTGCCATCATCATTTTCAGAGCATTCTCTTCTCACCTTAGTCCCTGATATCAGCTTCCTATTTCTTCCCCCTCCCTCCCCTGTCAGCCCATCCTCTTGAGCCCTTGATAAGTTCTAGATTATTTTTTCCAAAGATTGTTTTTAATGGTAAATCATGACTGTCATACAATATAAAAATGAACACATGTTAGTGATTTGATTTAATTCATGAGGGAACATGGCAGATGTTAAAATGTCAGAAAAGACACCAGCAGACCCACACATACAACTAATGTTTTTAAACAAAATGTGTCTACATTGTTGAATGGGAAACTAATTTGCTCTGTATACTTTTACCTAAACCATAAGAAATCACACACACATGCGCACACACCTGTAGGTAAGAGTCGCTGGAAAGACTGTGCATGTAAAAGCCCAACTCATTTTCCACAGGAAGGGGTGCAGCGAAGTCCATTGAACCTCAAGCAGACAGGATAGAATCTACAAGTCTATAAACAAAGATTGCTATGCATCATTCTAAGTTGTCTACAATTTACAGAATTATAGACTAGCTTCCAATGGATCAGAATGTGTTAACTCAGTGGGCTCCTGTGTTAGTCCAGGTAGACTAGAGAAACCAATTCATAAACATGCATATGTATATAAGGGAGAGGTTTAGATACAAGAGGAATGGATCATTGAGAAAGCATCCCAACCTGGGCCAGTCCAAGTCCTTAAATCCAATATTAGCCCATATGTCCGATACCAATCCATAAGTCCTCTTTAGACTTATGAAGCACAAGCACCAACATCAGGACAATCAGAGGTCAGTGGGTGCAGAGTCTTGTGTGTTCAGTGGTGGTAGAAGCATCTCAGCGCTGGCAGGAGTCTCCATATGACTTTTCTGGCTTTATAAGTCTGGTTCCATCATGGTAAGCTCATGTGGCTTCTCCTCTGAGATGGCTCAGAGAACCAACCTTGTGTTCTTGTCAGTAAAGCATCTCCAAGGGACTAAAAATACCGTAAGATTTCCCAGAATTCTTAGGAGAAAGCCATGTCCACACAGAGGTCTCATTGACTATCTCCAGATTGACAGGCTAGACTCGACCCCTACACTCCCAATCCTGAAATTGGCACAAGAATACATGATTCCCACAGCTCCTCTAGTTTTCCCACTGAGCACAAAATGTTTTCCTACACCAGAAAATTATTTCTCCTTAGTTATTTGCTCCTGAATTAGATAGGGAATTCCTAAAGGGGAGAAGCAATATTTTATTGCCAACTGGAATGCTGTATATTAACGAAGAAATGTTGAGCAATAATAGGAATTAGCTTTCATTTGTATCTGAGTTTCCAAAGTGCAGGCACTAGATGGAACTGTATTGTATTGCTGGCTCTGCCACTTAAGAGCTGTGTTATCTTTCAAAGGTTCCTTCAAACCCATGCTTCAGTTTCTGTACCTATAAGTGAGAGCAATAATGATTGTGTCGATATAATAAGATTATTATTAGGATGTCTTAGTCAACTAGTTCTGCACTATCACAAATACAACAAGCCTATATTGTGTGTTCACGAGGTGTCACTGGGATCAGGCATCAGGTACCAAAATAAAACAAACAAAAAGCATATGTATGGGAATGAAGGGTATGGCAGAGTGGAGATGCAAAGCCCATCCAGAGTCATTTGGACATTCCCCTGGTCAGAATGGCCACAAAGAAGAGAAGAGCCAGTCAGGGTGCCATATAGCATTGATGAAACACATAACGTTCCTCTAGTTCTTTGATGCTTCTTCCCCACCTCACTGTCATGACCCCAATTCGATCTTACACATCTGGCTAAACCAGAATATGTATACTAGTACAGATAAGAGCTCCCAACACAGGGAACCCACAACAGATAAACCTCTCAGGACCAATAAGGGGAACAGCGATACTAAGAGAGTAAGGGTTTGTAGGGGTGGAGTAAGTGGGAATGAATCACAATGATCGATTTATGGCCCCCCATCCCAGGGGGATACACAACAGAAAAGTGGGTGAAATGAGACAGCTGTTGGTGTAAGACATAAAAAAAGAAGAATATATAAATTATTAAGGGGGCATGGGGGAAGGAGAGGGTGGAGGGAGAGGGAAAAATGAGGAGCTAATGGCAGGGGCTAAAGTAGAAAAAAAATGTTTTGAAAAAGATGGTCAAAACATATGTACAGATGTGTTTGAGACAGTAGATATATGTATGGATTGTGATAAGATCTGTAAGATCCCCAAATAAAATGATTTTTTAAAAAGAATAGAAATTTATTGTCTCACAGTTCTGTAGGTCAAAGTCCAATTCACGACTGCAGAAATAGAGATTCCTTTAATTGCAGGTACCTGTATTGAACCCACTGCTGAGTCATAACGACCTTGTAGGACAGAATAAAACTGCTTCATGGAGGTTCTGAGACTAAATCTTTTTTTGGGGGGGGGTTTGAGGGGGGAAGGCATCACTGCCTCTGGTGGTCGTGGGCGCTACCCAGTGCCACTCCTGAGAGCTGTCGCTGGATTTGAACCGCCAAGCCCACAGGCCGCAGTCCCGACCTCAACCACTTAAGCCACCAGGGCTCAGCCTGAGACTAAATCTTTATGGGTGCAAACAATCTCCTCTCCTGTTCCTCAAAACCACTGATGGGCTTGAACCGCTCACCTCAAGTTTCCCAGTCTAGATTTAACCCACTGCACTCTCGGGGTTTCTTTCATTGCCAGTAGCTCCTTGTAGAGGACTGTCACATGATATTTATCTTCCTTGTGTGTGTTTATCATAAAACTGCAGTTATGGAGTCAATGGGTTATTCAGATAAGAAAAGGCAAATAGCTGAATGGCACAGAATTTAATGTCCATAAATAAATTCTCATATTTATAATTAATTGATTTTGACAAATCCCTGAGAAAAACATAGACTGTTCAAAGATGGTGTGATGACAATCAATATAAAGATAAGCTTTGTACCTGGGACTGCAGCCCCCTGAGTTGGAGGTTCAAATCCAGCAGCAAGGCTTGGCCTCCTACTCCCACCACCAGAGGGCAGTGATGCCAAAAACCAAAAACAAACAAGATAAGCTTGATGCTCAACTCCTACCATGGCCCACACTTAACTTACAATGGGCTACTGACTCAAATTTCATGGTTAAAACCATGAAACCTCTAACAAAAAACTGAGGAGAACACTTTTGAGACCTTGTATTAGATAAAAGTTCCTCAGATGATAACATCTAAAAACAGATCAGATTAACCGTATCAAAATTCAAATAGTTTGTCCTTCAAAAGACATCTTTTAAAAAATGGGAGAAACCAGACTGAGAAAAAAATCATCGAAGTATTTGCAAAAAAACTTTTCTAATACTGGGTTTGAATCTTAAATTTACTAAAAAAATCTTAGAGCTCAATAAGAAAACAAGTCAAGAAAACCTGATCAAAGTCTATGAACAAACAAGCATCTCATCATAGAAGATATACAAATCAAAACTCATGAGAAGATGATGAATATTATTAACAATTAGGGAAATACAAATTAAAAATCACACCGAAATACCATAGCCACTATTGCTGTTAGTTTCAATTCATAGGGACACTAAGTACACACAACTCAATAAGACATGGCCTGATCCGGCACCACCCTCACAACTGTTGTGATGACTAAACCCACTGTGACACCCACCATGTCAATCCACATCTCATTGAGGGTCTTCCTCCCCCCCCACCCCACTCCACTGGCACAATGCCCTTTTCCAGGCCCTGGTGGAATAATAGTGACCCACTGGATTGCTAATGACTTCTGTACACATTTTACTTCTTCCTTCAACACTATTGACTCTCGAAAATACTCATAATCTTTATCTTGATGCTACTGCTTGGAATTTTTAAATGTCTAACAAGTCTTTTTGGTGCAGTTACTCTGCATATTCCTTCCATGTTTTAAAAATGTATTTAAGTGCTTTGTGGATCTTTCAATATTTTGCCCATGGAATACTTCAGTATTGGAACTTGAGACTTGAATGCTTTCTTCAGTTCTCTTTGTTTGTTTGTTTGTTTGCTTGTTTTTGTCTGGGCATCACTGCCTCTGGTGGTCGTGGGTGCTACTCAGTGCTGCTCCTGAGAGCGCCGCTGGATTTGAACTGCAAAGCCCACAGGCCACAGTCCCACACTCAACCACTTACGCCACCAGGGCTTAGACCTCTTCAGTTCTTTTAAATTGAGTTATGTTGATTGTGCTCTTCTTTTTTGACTTTCTAACTCCAGGTCTTTATACATTTCATTATAATAATCTACTTTGTCTTCTAGAGATGCCCTTTGAAATTTTCTGTTTTATTTTTATCATTTTTCCACTAGAATGGCTATAATTAATGAGACAAACAACAACAAATGTTGACAAGGATATACAAAAATTGGAGCCCTCATACAGTACTAGTGAGTATAGAAAATGGTACAACCACTGTAGAAAACATTTTGGAAGTCTTCCTGGAAAATGCACACATAAAATGGCCATACACCTCACAAATTTCATATTTAGGTATACATCCAGAAAAATTGATAATAATAGATAAAATAGATAAAATTGATAATATATATCTTGGAAACTCACAGAGACAGCTCTAGCCTGTCTTAAAGGGTTGCCATAAGTCAGAATTGACTCAATGACAGTGAATTTAGTTTTTTGGGTTGATATCAAGTTTTTATGCAAATGTTCAGAGCATCATTATTCATAATATTCTGAAATGGAAACAATCCAAATTTCCAGCAGCTGATGAATATAGTAATAAAATGTGGCCTATCCTTACAGTAGAATATTGTTGCACAATAAAAAGAAATATGCTTCTGGTACATGCTACATTATAAATGAATCTCAAGAACATTATGCTCCATGAAAGAAATCAGACACAAGAGACTACATATTGCATAGTTCCATGTACATGAAATGTTCAGAAAAAAATCAGATGTACAGTATTGAACGGAAATTTGATTATCTGAAATTTAAATCTCCTGTAGTTCACAATAAGAAAGGTTTTTTTTTTTTACAAAAAAAAAAAAGAAAGAAAGAAAAACTTAGCTGAGCCCTGGTGGTATAGTGGTTGTGTGAGGGACTGCAGCCCACAGGGATGACGGTTCAAATCCAGCAGCAGCTCTCCAGGAGCAAGACTGAGTTTCCTACTCCCACCAGGGCAGTGATACCACACAAAGAAAGTATTTTTTTTGGGGGGGAGGAAGGGGAATATAGGGAGCTGATACTGGGGACCTGGAGGGAGGATGTTTTCAGAGTGATGATGGCAATGGGTGTGTAAAAGTGGCCTGCATACAATTGATGTTGCTATGGATTGTGATGGGAGTTGTATGGGCCCCCAATACAGACTGACAAAAAGTTGCCTGCGGCTGATTGTGAGAGGACTGTAAATGAGCAGGCAGTATCTTGAGAAGGACGAGCTCTTAAGGTGGAGTGTGTTGAGCACTGCTGCTGGTGGACAGGGTAGCAGTTCTAATCCACTATGTAGTCTATGGGAGGAAGATGAAGCTGCCTGCTCCTTTAAAGATTTTTTCAATGATTTTATTGGGGGCTCTTACAACTCTTATAATATTCCATACATCGTTTGTATCAAACATATTTGTACACATATTGCCATCTCATTTCCAAATATCTTCTACTTGAGCCTGTAGTATAAGCTCCTCTCTCCCCCTCCTTTTTAAAATCACTTTATTGGGGGCTAACGATCATTTTAATGTCTCAAAAATTCACAGGGACAGGTCTACACTGTGCTGTAAAGTCACTATGGGGTTGAGCCCCGGTGGCGTAAGAGATTGAGTGCGGGACTGCGGCCCGCGGGCTTGGCGGTTCAAATTCAGCTGCGGCTCTCAGGAGGAGCTGCGGCTCTCAGGAGCAGCTTTGGGTAGCTCCCACGACCACCGGAGGGCAATGTTGCGGAGTGCATGCCCAATAAAGACCACTGACCCACATCTCTGCAGAGTAATAAGGCAAAGCTTTATTAAAAAGGGGAAAGGGGAAAAGGGAAAAGGGGGCAAATTCGAATTTGGGCTACAGCATGGCCACGCAGGGTCCAAAACTGCAGCCCCGAACCAAATTTTTCTTTCCCTTTTATACAGTTAGTTAAACATTCCATGGGGGTAGGGGCAGGACGCAAGATAGAATGATATCAGGAGATAACAAGGGCATTTTTACTAGCCTACTTATCTTAGCCAGATATTAGTGGGTGTATATGTTTTTTTTTCAGCTATCTGGCTGACATTTAGAATGTCATGGTGACTTAGTCTTTTTTACTTCTTTCCTTAGAGAACAAAATGGAGGTTTAGTACAAAAATGGCTTTTCTGAAGCTAAGCGGTAACAGGCAATGATGCCTCCCCCCCCAAAAAAAAAAGAAGGTCACTATGAGTCAGAAACAACATGATAGCAGTGAGTTTTGTTTGGAGTTTTTGTTGGGAAGATAAAATATTCTACACTTGATCTTAGTCCAAAGGCCCAGAAGCAATTAGATTAAAATATTCTAAAACCTGATTGATAAAATCACACCAGTTGGTAGTATCACTAAGCACCATCAAATTCCAGGACATTTGAAATGGCTGGATCTTATGATATGCAAAACTATTTACAAAGAAAACCCAGAGCAATGACTGCAGCAGGGATCCAGATTTGAAAGAAAAATAAGAGGAGGTGGGTGTACCAGAGGACACAGAATGTTCATCAGCAGGAGCCAAGGCCTTACAAAGGGAATACAAGCTTTAGGCAAGTAGTTTAAGCACAGTGCTGTTAAGCCCAAGGTCATCGATTCAAACTCACCAACTGCTCCCAGAGTGAAACAGGAGGCTCTCTGCTTCTCTAAAGCTGTACAGGCTCAGGTGAGTGTCTCCAGCACTGTGCAGGAAAGTGAAAGCAGGACATCTATGGAACTCTTCACCATGCCTCCAAAAGTTGAAGAGATCAAAGACTTCCTGCTCACACCCTGAGAAAGAATGCCAAATCTGTGAAGATCAAGAAAAACAAGGATAATGTGAAGTTCAAAGTTCCTCCAGGAGGTCATAACCTGGTCATCCCAAAGAGAAGGCTGAGAAGCTAAAGCAGTTCCTGCCCCCAGGTCTGGCAGTCAAGGAGCTGAAATGAACCCAGCTGGTTGATGCAAGTGTAATAAGTTTTAATTGTTTTTAAGGAAGTTTTACCTTATCAGAAACCCAAAGGGGCAATTCTTCTCTGTCCAATGGCAGTGGGTTGGTTGGGACCCCTGGCGGCCATAGTGTTAATGTGTTGGGCTCCAAGCTGAAAGGTCAACAGTTCAAAACCACTAGCTGCTTAGGGGGTGAAAGATGAGACTTTCTACTCTTGTAATATGTGTCAGTCTCAGAAATTCATAAAGGCAGTTCTACCCTGTCCTACAGAGTCACTCTGAGTTGGCATCCACTCAGTGGCAGTGCTGTTGTTTTTTACTGTGTGTTAAGGCTCTTGGTGACACAATAGTTAAGCACTCAGCTCCTCACCTGAAGATGGACAGTTTGAATCTAGCATTGCCTGAGGAAATAGAAAGAGAATTTTTGTGGGAGAAGAAGCCTTCTGAACAAATCACCACCAAGAACACCCTATCTTATCTGTTCCAGGGGATTGATAGGTATCAGTATAAACTTGAGGGCACCTACAACCACAGCCATGTGTGGTGGGGGTAAGGGGTGTGGCAGCTTGAAGATGTGATCTTAGAAGGGGCCACAGCAAGTGTGGGGAGGCAAGGAGGGAGTCTCTTGTCGTTATTGTGTGTCAGGGAAAAGAGTGGTTTAGAGTAAGGGTGGTGGTTATTGAAAATTTGAGGGCAGGTATAACTACAGGTATTTACCACCATTAGCAAATAAGACTGAGAGTTTAAAAATATTCATGCTAAACTAATGAGTGTTGATTGTTCTTCACTTGGCTGCCACTCATGGTGACTCCTGATTCTGGGGTCTCTGGTTCTTCATGATCTCTAGTATGTTGGAGTCCACTGTTGTAAGCCACTTTTTTAATGCCTTTCAAGCTAGGAAAGAGCCCTCGTGGTGCAGTGGGTAAGTGCTCAGCTGTTAACTGAAAGGTAAGGACTTCAAACCCAGCAGCCACTTTGAGGAATAAAGATGTGGTAGTCTGCTTCTGTAAACCTTTATAAACTCAGAAACTTATTCCAAAGGATTTTCATCAGCTAATTTGGGGAAGCCGATTACCAGGCCTTTCTTCCTTGTCTTAACCTGGAAGTTCCACTGAAACATGTGAGATGTGGGTGACCCTGCCGGTGTTGAAAATACTGGTGGCATAGTTTTCCAGGATGCCAGCAACATGCAGGTCACCACTGTACAGCTAAATGATGACAAGTGATGTAAAGAAATAATTGTCGGGCTGAGCCCCGGTGGCGTAGTGGTTGTGCGCGGGACTGCGGCCCACTGGGATAGAGGTTCAATTCCAGCTCACAGGAGCAAAGGCTGGGACTCCTACTCCCACCACCAGGGCAGTGATGCCTAAATAAAAAAAGACAAATAAATAAAAAGAAATAATTGTCAACTCATTTCACCATTAAATAAAATTTAAAAACCATTTATATGAATAAGAAAAAAGAACTTTCCCCTGAAAAAAAAAGAACTTTTCCAAACACAAAGTCATATGAAGAGTGGTATTATATTTCAATCCTACAGATTTTTTTCATGTCTGGCTCTATAGAACACAGCTAGATTTTCATATCTGCATGTGCATCCAATCTGCTCTTTGGTCATTTATCATATAGTCTCTAAGAAACTCCACTCATAAGAACATGAAAGTGGAAAAAGAAGTGTAAACGGTCTTGGTATTGTCATGAAAATTGGCTTTGGGGGCTGAGCCCCGGTGGCGTAAGTGAGGAACTGCAGCCCGCGGGCTTGGCGGATCAAATCCAGTGGCGGCTGGGTAGCATCCACAACCACCAGAGGCAATGATGCCCACAAAAAAAAAATTGGTTTTGTTCTCATGAATGCTCTAAAAGGGCCTAAGGGGTCCCCAAGCCATTGTCATTGAGCTGTTTCAAACTTCCTGGGATCCTCTATAAGTAAAACCACTCCTTGGGACATCCAAGACGATAAATCTTCATGGGGCCTGACTGCCTCATCTTTCTCTCCTGGAACAGTAGGCAAATTTGAACTGCTAATAGAGTGGGTTAGCGTCCAACCCTTACTGAACACATTATGCTGCCAGGGTTTCTCCAGGGTCTCAGATGTCCCACAAACTACACCGGGAGAACTGCTGTGCATAATTCTATATTTACAAGAGAAAACTGACAGGGCATGCTAAGGAATGACTTAGGTAGCAGTGGGGGTAAGGAAGAGAGAAATGTTCTGACTTGTACAGTTGTATGGAGGGGAAAACCAGCCAATGTGGTATGGCATAATGGGAGAGAAGACTGATGGAGATGGCAAGTTTGTATTTCAACTTGTTATGCTTGAGATTGACATGGAGATACCATGTGTGTTAGTCTGGGTAGACTAGAGAAACCAATTCATAGACACACTCTTGTGTATAAGAAAGTGCTTTATATACAAGAGCAATTGAAGATTGAGGAAAACAGCCTAGCCCAGTCCAGATCAAGTTCATAAGTCTGATATTAGCCCAAACGTCCGACACCAATCTAAAAAGTCCTCCTCAGATTCATGAAACACATGTAATGATGCTGACTGTAGGAAGATCACGGGCCAGTGAGTGGAAAGTCTTGTAGACCCACTGGCATTGTAAGCATTTCGGGACTGGCAGGGATCCCCCACATGGTTTCTCCAGCTCCCAGGGCTCTGGCTGCATCAGAATAGGTCCACGTGGCTTCTCTTCAGGGATGTCTCTCAGGGAGTGAACAGAGAGAGGTGTCTCTCGCCTCCAAGAAGGAAATACCAGAGTTCCCAGAATCCTCAAGAAAAGACCATGCCCACCCAGAGACCTCATTGGCTATGACCTGATTGACAGACTAGATTCCACCCCTTCACTCCTTGTTATTATTATTAAATTTTTTGCTGTTTTTTTACTATGATTCATATTCAAATACTTCCCCCCCCCTTAGTTTTATTGGGGGCTTTTACATCTCCCATAAAAATTTTTACATCGCCCATCAAAATCCATCCATACATCCAGTGTGTCAAGCATATTTGTATAAATGTTGCCATCATCATTTTCAAAACATTCTCTTGAGTCCCTGATATCAGTTCCCCATTTCTTCCCCCCCTCTCCTGCCCACCCTCCCTCACAAACAATTCACAATTGGAAGGAGTTAGAAACAACCTAAATTTCCATCAACAGACAAATGGATCAAAAAACCATGGTACATGCATACAATGGAGTACTATGCATCCCTAAAAAGCAGTGATGAATGCGTGAAGCACATTGATGCACAGAAAAAACTAGAGAAAATCATGCAACGTGAAGTAAACCAAGCACAAAAGGACAAGTACAACGAGTCCACTGAAGTAAGCTTTAAAAATATATGAGGTGGGGTTGAGCTCCGGTGGTGTAGTGGTTGTGCGTGGGACTGCGGCCCACTGGGATGGAGGCTTAATTCCAGCAGTGGGGCTGGGCCTCCTACTCCCACCACCGGAGAGCAGTGATGGCCCCCCCCAAAAAAAAAACAAAAAATAAATGAGGTGTTGGGGAAAAGCTACTATATACATTCATTCAATCCTCTCAAGTCCGAAATTGACACGAACTATGGAAGTGCCACACCATGCAGCTGGATATAGAGTTCTATATGATGGAGATATAGGAGCTTTAGTAGCACAGCTGGTAAGTGCTTACCTGCTGGTAAGTCAAACCCTGCAGAAGAAGTCTAAGTCAATCAGCTTCTGAAAAGATTTACAGCCTTAGAAACGCTATGGGCAGTTGTGTTCTGTTCTGCAGGGAGGGTTGGGGTCGAGTTGATGGTAATGGGTTTGTTTCTATACATGTTTGGGAGTTAATGCCTTATGAAGGATGGGAAAAGATCACCTAATAGAAGAGTACAAAATGAGAAGCAAAGATCAAGTCTTGGAAAATTCCAACAATTTATAGCTCAATAATGGAGGATAGACATGCCCTCCATGGTGCAAATGATTAATATGTTATTAATGAAAAATTGGAGGTATAATTTTACCCAGCAGTGTCTCAGAATAAAGACCTAATTGACAGGTCTATCTAAAAATTCAGTCATTGAAAAGTTGATGGACAGAAAAACAGATAATCTAATTAATTAATAGGTAAAAGACAGGAATAGACAGTTCATCCAAAATGTCATCTAAGTGGTTAACAAACAGGAAAAAATGCTTCTGATCATTTGTCATCTGGGATATGCAGATAAAAATAGTGATGAAATATTACGTTATACTGACAATGACAGCCCAATTAAGCCAAACAGAAAACAAATGCTAGAAAGTGTGCAGAGAGATGGAAATTCTCGTACACTGCTGGTGGATCTGTAAACCTGTACAACCAATGTGGAAAATAACATGGATCTACCTCAAACAACTAGGAATAGAGAGCCCACACAGCCCAGCAATACCTCTGACAGGTATACAACTTAAAGAAGTAAGAATCATAACATGAGCACATACACACAATGGAATACCACGAATGCCCCCCCCAAAATGATGAGACTACGAAGCACCTCATGACATGGATGGACCTAGAGAACATTATGCTGACAGAATGGACTCAAGTCCCCAAAGGCAAATATTATGTGAGATCAGCAACATAAGGATAAAAATACACGACAAAGACTTACAAGTAAAAGTGAACGGACAAGGGAGGAAAGGAGAGGGTGGAAAGACTAAGCAATGGACTAGAAGACTGACCAGGACTAACTTGGGTGCCAGGGAGGAGGGATATCCATAAGAGTGAGAAGAGAAATAAGGGGAGGGGGAGAGATAGAGTGAAGAGTTGATGAGTGGTTTGAATTGTTGAATGCACAGTTGGCAGTATGCAATGTAAATTCCCTCATTTCATTTGTCAAAAAAAAATCTTTAAAAAATCACACAAAGGGCTGAGCCCCGGTGGTATAGTGGTTGTGTGCGGGACTGCGGCCCACTGGGATGGAGGTTCAATTCCAGCTCCACAGTGCAAAGGCTGGACCTCCTACTCCCACCACCTGAGGGCAGTGATGCCAAAAAAAAAATCACACAAAAACCTATGGACACACGTAGGATTGTGATGAATCAGAATCAACACACTGGCAACCCTATCTATCTACAGTAGAATGAAACTCTGCCCCTATTCCTGTAAGACCCTCACAATTATTGGTATGTTTCAGTCCATTGTGGCAATGTGTTTCATGGTCCATCATTTTGCTGACTTTATAGGTTACCAAGTATGATGTTCTTTTTTAGGAACTGGTCTCCCCTGATAACATGTCCAAATTATATTTATATTTATATATATTTGAATTTCAATGTCACATGCAAAAAGAAGACAACACATACATATATGTATACATGTATTTAAATTTTATTGAAAAATCCCATGATTCTGGGCTGAGCCCCGGTGGCGTAGTGGTTGTGCGCGGGACTGCGGCCCACTGGGACGGAGGTTCAATTCCAGCAGTGGGGCTGGGCCTCCTACTCCCACCACCGGAAAGCAGTGATGCCCCCCCCAAAAAAATTCACATGATTCTTTAATTCCATACTTCTATAAACTTTTTGAGGCCCTCCTTTGTGTATATACTTGAGTGTTTATGTGTGTTTGTGTGTGTGTGTGTGTATTCCCCATTTGTGTTAGTCTGGGTAGACTAGAGGAACAAATTCAAAGACACGCATATAGATATAAGGAAAAGTTTTATATACAAGAGGAACAGGACATGGAGCCCAGTCCAGTTCAAAGTCATAAGTCCGATATTAACCCATATGCCCGTAATCAGTCTATAAACTCTCCTTCCGTCTCACAAAGTCACAGGTCAGTGGGTGCAGAATCCCGGCACTGGCAGGGGTCTCCACATGGCTCCTCTCTTCCAGGGCTCAGCGTCCATCAACAGCAGAAGCAATTCATTGCCGACAGAGGTCTCCATGTGGCCTCTCCAGCTTCAGAGGTCTGGCTCCATCAGGGCAAAGCCATGTGGTTTCTCCACCGGTTCCTCCAGCTTCTCGGACGCTGCCATCTTGTCTTGTCTGTGATTCATTGTCTCTGAGACTAACGCCCAACAACTGGGGAAGATAGCTTCTCATCTTAACGAGGAAAATATCGCGAGATTTCCCAGAAGTCTCAGGAGAAAGCCATGCCCACACAGAGGCCTCATTGGCTACTCAATGGCTATCTCCAGATTAACAGGCTAGACTCCACCACTACATTTCAATCATAAAATTAACATATGCACATGACTGCCACACCATTTCTTTGGAAAATTCTGTCATCTTCATGATTGCTGATTCATTTGACCTATATGAGGGAGCTTCAAAAAGTTCATGCAGGTCCAGATAAGTGCTCAGGACACATGGAGTCCAGGTCAGGTAACTCCTCAGGAACAGAACTGGGAGTTGCAATACCAGAAGGGTAGAGGGAAGGTTGAAGGAGGAGGAAGGAATGGAACCAATCACAATGTTTGAAGCATACAAGAGAAACCTGGGAGTCAGCGGTTGATGTAAGATATAAAAATAATAATAATTTATAATATCTCAAGGGGTCATGAGGATGGAATTAGGGGGAGAAAGGGAAAAAAGAGGAACCGGTACCAAGAGCTCAAATAGAAAGTAAATGTTTAAAAAAGGATGATGGGAGGCTGAGCCCCGGTGGCGTAGTGGTTGAATGCAGGACTGCGGCCCATTTGGCTTGGCGGTTCAAATCCAGTAGCAGCAAGGCTGGGCCTCCCACTCCCACCATAGGACAGTGATGCCTCCCCAAAACAAACAAAAAAAGATGAAGGGAATATGTGTACAAATATGTTTAATACAACTGATAAACAGAATGATGTAAGAGCTGTGGGAGCACCAAATAAAAGGATTTTTAAAAATTCACCCAGGGGATGAACAGAAACATGGGTGAAGGGAGACAGCAGACGGTGTAAATTATGAAGATAAAAAATATGAAAATAAAAGTAATTTATAAATTAGCAAAGGTTTATGAGGGTGGAAGGGTGGAGGAGGGAAGGAAAAATGAGGAGCTGATACCAAGGGCTCAAGTAGAAAGAAATTTTTTTGGAAATAATGATGGCAACATCTGTATACAAGTGCTTGCTACAATTGATGTATGGATTGTCATAAGAGCTATAAGAGCCCCCAATGAAATGATTAATTTTTTAAGTCCATGGACAATTTTCCATGGATTTTTGCAGTCTCTTTGTATATGTAGCACCTTTACTTTCCAACATATTTCATAATGTATTTACTTGATTTATTACTTATTGTTTATCTCCCACCCTGAGATGTGATCAGTTACTTGATAGGATCCTTCAAGCCATAATCCCTTCTGTGAGGTTTTGTAAAGTCTAGACTGTAAGCCTGTGGTTATTATTTCATTTTGGAGGGAGTTCTATTATGCTAATAGGAAGGATGGAGGTGGGGTATATTGAGTCTCCACCTTCCTAGAGGGTGTTAATTCACTACTTGCTGAAATACAAAACTCACAACCCCATCAGAGCCACTCTCTGTGTATAAGGATTATCTCAGAGGCAGAGGAAAAATCCAAGGATCATTGGGAGAAGAGTCACCAGTGGACCATGTTTGAGATGTCTCAAATGGTAAAGGCTGAGACCATGGTCCAGAGCAGGGTTAGGGAAGGTCTAGCTCATGGACCATATTAAAAAGCAAACACTCCCCCCCAACCATCATGGTCCCAACTCTACCTTACAAATCCAGAAGGTACACTAGTAAAGAGGGGAGCTGGAGCTATGGGGAAACCAAGATGGATGAGCCCCTTCGGGCCAGTGGTTACTGGATGGGTGGAGAGAAGGTGGGGTAGAGAGACGGAACCAACTGCTAGAATCTACACATAACCTCCTATCTGGAGGACGGACATCAAAAGAGTGGGTTGAGGGAGGTGTATGGCAGGGTATGATATGACAGAACAATAATAATTTATAAAGTATTGAGGGTTGATGGGGAAGGGAGAGCATGGGAAGAGGGGAAAGGATGGAAAAGCTGATACCAAGGGCTCAAGGAACAAGGCGGATGTTTGGAGAATGATGACAGCAGCAGATGTGCGAAGGTGCTTGGCACAGTATGCTTATTTATGTATTGTGAAAAAACAATGTAC